>PVHX01028024.1:0-18626 GCA_004024805.1 Geosciurus inauris | reverse complement strand
GCTGAAGTCACTCTGCTTGTGGCAATGGCTGCTGGCTGGTGGCCCTGCTTACACGCGCAAGTGAAATTCCTGCCCGGGTAGCTGTATGATGATATCCAGAAGCTGGCTGGGAGATGGTATTTCCACAACTTCAACCTCTGGCTCTGGAGAGACTGACCACAGCGTCCGTCTAGGCCGCCATCTTGGAACCGCCCCCCGAGATTAGCTTTTTTAAAGAAAACGTCAACTAAATGAATTATAATCCCAGAATAAGTCGTAAAGAATACAGAGTTCTAGTGATGGTAAAACATAGAAGAGGTTATGGAGTTCCTTGTTCCGTTTTCTAGGAGGGAGGACCCTGTCTAGGAGCATCTTAGACAGATGGTTTTTGGACAGTATTTTTAGGTTTCTTGTTAAACAGGCTGCTAGCAGGAGGAGATTCTGGTTGCTGGTGGATGGGTCTGTTTTCAACAAGTAACAGTTAGTATTAATGAGGATTGTACACTATTAATAAAACAGCTGAGAAAAGGAGAGTTATGGTAGCTAATGGTCTGAAGAACATTTGCTATAAACCTGATTTTATGATACATTTTAGGAGAGCAGTTTGATCATAAATATTCACTCTCTCATGACATGCTGCACATAAAGTCTGATCCCAGGAACATCTTTAAAATACCTTCTAAAATTATAGGAGATAAGAAAGGATAGCTTTCATATGCTAGGGAAGTTTTCTTTGGCTTTTGCCATCTTTGGGAGCCCTTAATAAAATTATTTCTGCTAAGGATTTATACTTAGGAAAATTCATAGTAAAATTATAAGTTCAATTCACTGAGAATATTTAAATTTCTACAAAATAATGAGAGATTTGAGTGGTGAGTGACTCACGTGTGTCTTGTTTGGGAATTTCATTATAATCATGAGGAATTTTTGCTCTTTCTAGAGTTACAGTGTTTGGCCTTTCAGCCACATCATGTTTAACTTTAACATGAGGAAATTTCTCTCTTCCCTTCTTCTGCTCACAAACACCAGCTGATCTTCCTTTGAGGTATTAACACTAGTGAAATCTCTCTCACCCTATGTCAGATATTATGGGAGGGACCTGTTAGGATTTGGTTTTTAATTTCCCTGAAAATCTCATGTGTTAGGTAATGCAGGAATGTTCTTGAGTGAAATGATTAGATTATTAGAGTTGTAACCTTATCAGTGGATTAATCCTTGGATGGATTAACAATTTGAATGGACTATGGGTAGTTAACTATAGGCAGATAAGACATAGCTTGAGCAGAAGGTCACTGGGGGGTGCATCACTAGGATGTGGCCTGGACTATATCTATCCATGCCCTTTCTTCTTTTTTTATTTCCCAGCTTCCCAGAGCTGAGCAGCTTTTCTCTTCTGTACCCCTTCTCCATGATGCTCTGTGTCACCTCAGGCCTAGAGCAATAGAGTTGGCCGATCATAAACTGAACCTCTGCCAATTTCCTTTTCTTCCTCTAATTTGTCTTGTCAGGTGTTTTGGTGAAACAAATGTTTCATCCTCTAATTTGTTCTTGTCAGGTATTCTGATCACAGGGCCATAATTTCAAGCATGGTTAGTAAAACTAGTGCAAAGACATTTTTTTCCCTATACTTCCTTCATTCCTCGGGGCATATTTTAACCTGGGATTCAATAGCCCTGGCTTTCCTTAAACCAGAAACAAACAGGAAAACTTCATTGTACTGCAGCTATTTTTCTTAGCTATTAAGGGGAATTCTTGCTCAGTCTGAACTGGGCAATAAAGACATGTTTTGAAGAAGGTAAGATACTAGAGATATTTGGAAATTTTAAGCTCCAAGTTAAATTTTCAAAGTGGAATTTTATTATTAGTTTTTTGCTTTGTATATATTCATAAAATACACTCATATTTAGAATATGTATGAAAATAAGAAAACATACCCCAAAGTATATGTACATTGTTGGGTTACTTTATATGTTCTGCAATATCACTTCTTTCTGACAATTTTTAGATCAATGATTTATAAATTATTTCATTAATGCATTCATTGGTAAAGTATTTTTAGCATGTAAAACATCCCCAAATATCTTTATATGTGTTTATTTACATATTAAATGCATTTACCCTTATACTAACATGTTATATATATAAAAAACATACACAGTAATTAAAATATAAGTTCAAAATAAAAAAATTTCAAATATCTTGCCAGAGTATTATCCATTAATAGGTTATGGTACTACAAAGAATTATAACAAAGGTAACCTCTAATGTAAATTCATGTTTCAAATAATCTTGTTCATAAACTCAATTTGAGTTTATTACCTTTACCTCATAAGAAAAAATTCACGTAAGAAGTATCATTTTTGTCATTTATTATTCACTCATGTTTACATTATTAGTATTATATTAAATCTGTGGTATTTGAAGTATTTTTAAATCCTTGTCTAATTGACAAGCGTTCTTTAGCCAGAACTAGAAAACAACCCATAAATCAACATAGCTAGAGATACTTCAAGTTCAATATCTACTGCATGTCATGCAAACAAATAATTGAGACACCACTTTTCACCCCTCCACTTTGTGAGGCAACTCTTCTACCTGAAGATACCTTATCTGTCATATGGTGACCACGATACATGAATGGATAAAGTTGTGAGTGTTCATCTGCATATTGACTCTAGAAAATTTGTAAAGTTATTTTTTGTTTTTTTAAAGCTAAACTGAAAAGAAATTTTAATGTTTTATTTTCAATTCTTATGAGTTGCCTTGTATATTCACTAAGGAGGGGGAACACCATTTTGGAAGTCATTCTAGGAGTGGTGGCTCATTCCTATATTCCTAGCTACTTAAGAGGCTGAGGCAGGAGGATCAGAGGTTTGAGGCCAGCTTCATCAACTTGGTGAGACTTTGTCCATAAAATAAACAAATGCTTGGGGATGCGACTAAGTGGTTGAGCACTTGCTAAGCACATGCAAAGCCCTTGGTTCAGTCTCATGTGCCACAAAATTTTTTTTTTTACAAGTTAATAACTTTATAAAGAAAACTATACATTTAAAGTGACCCGTATTTTTATGGCAAAATATAAAAAGAGTAAAGATAAAGAGTCCTAGTTAAGAAATCTGAGTAGGTCCTCATTAAGGTATCTATGGCTCCCAATGACTATTTGGAATAACCTTATTTAACTCTCCTTCCCTGTATGAATTTCATTAAAACCAACTTTTTAGAGAGAAATTGAAAAATTAAGTTCTAGTTAAACTGTTTAAAGAACAGGTTAACTCAAATATGCATTTACTGAGGCGTGGTGTTAAACCCATTAGATAACACCTATGAGAAATATTATCAGTCTCTCATGGATCTAATGTGTTCAAATAGAATATCTTAGAAGTGAGCTTGTGAGCTGCAAGATGGTTCTAATGAAGATACAGCTAGAAATGCTCTGAGGCTGTTGGAGCGCTGAAATGTTTACTAATGTAATTGATCTTAGAAAACTGGTTCAAGAAAAATGGGCATAAAAGAGATTAAGGATGTTATTTTGTAGAGTAAGAACATCCAAAACAAAACCTTTGATTACTTCTCCTTGATTTTAGATTGCTGGAAAACATTTGTTTCTTACATAAGATTGGAAGTCACTATTATACATAGTTATAGAAATAGAATTAATTGCTCTATAAATTCTTTCTTAAAACCAAAAGTACAATATATTTAACTCTAGGAACGATAGCAGTGGTTTCCCCTAGTCCAGGGATAAATATGACACAGTTTGTTTTCTCTAAATATTTTATACTTGTATTAAAACTTCTGAGGAATAATTCCTGGTAGAATCAGAGGCTTTATGCTATAAAGACAACAAAGGGCCCCCCGATGTTACTTGCAGGGGACAATTGATGGCAAAACCACCTTCAGAGTATGGTTTAGGGACTTTTGAGAGGCATCTGAACTATTTGGATTCATTTGTACTAAAGACGCTAGCATCAGGAGGTGTAGCTTCTTAAGATAGAAGTCTGTTAAAATTTTTATCCTGTCTCTTTTTGTGTCATTGTATAAAATCAGTGAATGTATTTGGGAATAGGTACAATGAAGACTTTCTTATCCTCAAAAGCTTCTTGATAATAACATTTTATTCTTTCTAACTTATGTTGTGAGGTATAGACACTAAAAATGTTGGATGTATTACATTCACATATTATATATCCCTTGAACATCAAGCGGATTTTGAATTCTTTTATAGTGTAAGAATCACATCCTTTACATTTTTTGTCAAAGTATTCAGCTTTTGTTCATTTAGTATTTAAAAAATTGTATCAAAATCTATTAATGCTTTCCATGACCTTCCAACAGATGAAGGTAAGACACTAGAAAAATTTCCCCCAAAATCAATTCAAATTATTGTTATGAAAGTCCTGAGAAAACTACTGTGCAACAGGAACATGAACTTGACTTTCCTAAAATTAAGGCTTAATGAATAGGTTTATATTGACTATTGATCAATAGTCAAATTTTAGAGATGTCTATGAATCCTCATATTCTGGAAATGACTAGAAATATGGAAGAGATTAAAATTAAAACTCAGAGGATGGATTTTTATCTATACCTAATATTAATTTGTGTTTTGTGATCTTTGTAGGGACGTTTCAATATCAATGGTAAAAAATGATGTTTTCCAAGCATAGTTGACCATCAAAATGATGGTGGGTGTGGAACAAGATCTCCAGCTCCCTCACCCTCAGTAATTTTTAATAAATATGATCTTGGGGCAGGAAGTAGGGACAGATAAAAATTGGTGTTTTTAATGTGATACTATTAACAAACCAGATTCAAATATAGATATGGAGGTGGTCAGATATCTTACTATACGAATTAGAAAAAGGGGAAGCACCCAATTTTCTGAAGAACATAGTTTCAGACAATCATAGCATCAATATATGTAACAAAGGACATTTGCTTCTAGAGGCCTGCTCATTGCAATATTCCTGGCAGTGACTTTGTTCCTCAGTGGCAAAGCCTGGCAGATATAATGAGAGGCTATAATGAGAAGGCAGTCAAAGTCCCCTAGGAAGAGCACTAGAGGAAAATCGTCTTTTCTGATATGAATGAATTACAGGCAGGAAAACAGAGAGAGATGGTAAAATTCCCTTCTTATTATTATTCCCTTCTTCCTATTAAACTTTGACATGGAAGAGAGCTACTTTGGTTTAGGTGAATAATTATGGAAAAGAGCCTAGTGATATTGCCCAGCTTCCCTGGACTTGTAAGGAAAAGATTGCAGATGTTTAAAAGAGAGTAGCCTTCAGCTGAATGCCACATTTTAGCATAACACAAATAGGATGGTGTAAGTCACAGATAAGGACAGTTAGATATTTAATAGGAAGCAAAATCCAAGTTTTAGACTCACATTAGTAAAAATTACTATATGTGATAATCCAAAGTGAGGCTCTAGGTTAACATACACAGAATTAACAAAGGAAATGGAAAACATCAAATTTCACGGCTGCTGGACCCTTCATGTAGGGGGTTTCCCATTCACATAAAGACAATGAGAACAGAGTGAAAGTGAATATAGGGATACTGTTGAGAAGGGGGAAAGGATGTGAATGTGTGTGGTGGAGGTGGAGGTGGAGGTGGTGTTTCTATCTCCTTCATATCAAGTTCAGTTTGGGAGGAGGTTTCAATGTGACTAGTCAGAGAATTTGAACCATAGTCCTGGCCCGTGGGTAATGGAGAACCATGCCTGCCTTATGTCTGTAATAGCAAGGTAGAGGTAGCACTGTGAGAACTGGCTAACAGTCCTACAGTTTGTCCGGACAAAGGAGACGTAAGTGTTTCCCATGCTGGACCATGCAGAAAGGGGATCTTGCCCAGAGTTGGAAGGATGAGGGGTCTTTTAGTCATGAGTCTTGATTGAAGGAGCCACTATAAAAGCCATGGGCTCAGGAAGGGCAGTTGTCTACATATCAGTGGGGTCAGAAATGAAAGTTTCCAGTGAAAGCAACCTCCAAGGAGCACACAAAAGCCCCTGTGAAGAAGAGAGTCAGTGTTAAACACTCTCCCCAGAAAGCCTCCTCACCAGACAAGGGCACCTGCCACTGTTCCTACTTAATTCTCTTAATTCTTTTTCCTTGTGGGTCCAATTCTGGAAAATTCTAAATTTTGCTTACCACACTGGTGGAAGGAAGGAGTAGAGTAAAGCCTAGAATGAGAGAAGAGGATGCTGCTCCCCTCCTTCCACTGCAAGTGGCCAACCTGGGCCCAAGCAAGAGGGAGCAGAGGAGATACTAGGAGAAAGTCATGCTTTGAGCTTTGCTCATCATGTGAACTAGCTTAATTTGCCATATTAAAATATATTTTTTTGAGTTGTAATGACTGAAGCACTGTTTATAAGTGTGAGTCTCACATTTATCATCTGTGTGGGGGAGAATGATTTTTTTAATCTAAAAAAGGTTTAAAAGAAGGGAAATAAAAATAGAAGTTGTGTTTTAATCACACTGGATTTGTTCAAATGTACCATTTTCAGATAGGCTGGTTAGTTAAAGGATCTGGAAATGTCTGTGTACCCTGGGGAGTGATGTGGAGGTGCGGAGAGCTGGTGAGAGGTGAAGTTAGGAGGCAGCAGTATTCTCATACTCTAAGAATGGAGGCAAATGGGTGAGTTCAAGGACTCAGTTTTCAGTTTTGAGAGCTAGCAAGATGTCCTTCCAATGAATGAATGAATGAATGAATGAATGAATGAATAAATAAATAAATAAATAAATAAAATGTAACCAAAATTATATTGATCTACATAATACAGGAAGAGAAGACTAGCTTCTTGCTGTGCAGAGATAATCTGTAGTCTCAAGTCCCTTTTTCCAGTATCTGCTACCTTGTACATCACACCCCTGCCTAGTTACCTGGGGCCATCTTGAAGAGCAGGAGGATGGAATAGAATATTTATTACTTATTGTAGTCATATAAGCAGACTGAGTTACCTAAAGAGATAGCTTAAAACACTAAGTCAAATTAAGGTTATTACATTGGACTGAATTTTAGTTTTTCCATGCTGAATAATTGCTGCTGCTGGTGGTGATAGTAACATTAGTGAAGGGTGGTTGTTATAAAAAAGGTCAGAGCAAGATAGATGGGGAAAAGAGGGGCATCATATGAGCCCTGCTTCTGGTTTTTCCTCCATTTCACATCAATTTGTAGTGTTTCATCTGAGGAGGAAGATAAATCAGGCAACTGCTGTGGTACAAGCTCACTGCTTATTTCTTTCAATATTAGGAAGCTAACTGCACTGTGCTGCTTCAGTCAGAGGAAAAAAAATCTGATGTGGGGAAGAAGACTGCACTGATAGCAGTGGAGGATAAAGCATAGAATACCTTGTATCTTTATATTAAACAGTTCAAAATGGCTGTGGTTTCTTTGAATTAGCTTTGTTTTGACTGGGTCAAGAAGGACCAAGTGTGGTTAGTTTTTTCCAAATATTTTCTGGGAGGTGAGGGGAGATGTTTTTGTATGGGAAATATTTTTTCCTTGATTTTATATCCATAAGAGAGGTAAAGATATTGAAAATATGCAAAACTATGTGTTATTGTTTAAAACTTATTTTCACAGTTATTTTTATAAAAAGGATTGAAAAAAATCTTATTCTGCAAAGAACAAAAATAAACAAAAAGCAAGATGAAAACAAACAAAAACCCATGAGACTACTGAACTTCTGGGTTTCCTAAAAGAACCATAGGGATTCAAGTAAGTTTAATGACTTCAGAAGTATAAGCCACCCTATGATGGCTGCAGGAAGGCAGAATGTCTAGAATAGTCATGGATATGGATTCTTTTAAGAAATCAATCACTACAAATGATCAGACTATACTATAACAGACAAGTCATGACCTTTTCCCTGGTTAACCTATTTTTTCCTTTTATGTTTATTAAATAGTCTATTTTCAATGTGTGGAGGGTAATAGATATTATAAGTGCATATTATTTAGATACAGTATGCACTTGATAACATAGCTTTTTTTAAAAACATTAATTAATTAATTAATTAGTTCTAATCAGTTATACATGAGAGCAGAATGCTTTTTGATTCATTGTACACAAATGGAGCTCTATTTTTCACATCTTTGGTTGTACACGAAGTAGGGTCACACCATTCGTGCAATAATACATGTACCTAGGTAATGATGACCATCTCACTCTACCATCTTTCCCATCCCCATGCTCCCTCCCCTTCCCTCCCTCCCCTTTGGCCAATCCAAAGTTCCTCTACTCATCCCAAGCCCCCCTACCCCGCCTAAAACAAACACACAGAAATCATTTTCCCAACTGAATGATCACACTTTGCATATATGAATGACTTATCCTTACATGTTTAGGTTGAGAGAGACCCCTTAATGCCTCATTAAAAACAACTAAAAGGGGGCTGGGGCTATGGCTCAGTGGTTGAGCACTTGCCTCCCATACGTGAGGCACTGGGTTCGATCCTCAGCACCACATAAAATAAATAAAGATATTGTGTTCATCTACAACTAAACAAAATATTTTAAAAAAGAAAAAAAAAAAAACAACTAAAAGCCGGGTGCAGTGATGCACGCCTGTAATCCCAGCACTTTGGGAGGCTGAGACAGGAGAATCGCGAGTTCAAAGGCAGCCTCAGCAATGGCAAGGCTGCTAAGGAACTCAGTGAGACCCTGTCTCTACATAAAACACAAAATAGGGCTGGGGATGTGGCTCAGTGGTCGAGTACCCCTGGTACTGGGGAAAAAAAAAAAACAAAAAACCAAAAAAATGCCCCAAAATCTTTTCTTCAGCCTACTAATTGACATTGTGTATCTTTTTGGAGGCTATTTTAACTGGAAGGTTTATATTAACATTTAATATACCAATTCTTTGTGCTCTTAAGGAAGGATAACATGATATCATTTGAATCAAGAAACATGTGTGCCTTCAAGTTTTATTAAGAGTCAAAGTGAGTTTTTGTTGGGGCTTGGAAAAGGACATTGGAAGGACCTTAGAAGCAGATCTGACCACCTCCTGTCCTCTTGTCTCTTGCTCCTCTTTTCCTAAAAAGCAAGCCATAGAAACCAGTTTTTCCTCCCCAAGGGAAGGTGTGGGGACAGTCATAGGAACTGGAACTTTCCAAAGCCAATCATAAAACTAAAAATATTACTCTAACTTTACCCCCACTTTTCTGTATAAGAGCTGGTCCTAAAGAAATTCTCTGACTTACCTTCTGTGATAGATCACAGGACCCTCCTTCCAGATGGGTCCTGTCCTGTGCCTGGAAGAAAGGATTGTTGCATGAAGAGACCAAGAAGAGTCTGAATGGACAGAAGTAAGAGGGTTTCCCCACACAGTCTGTTACCACTAGGTTATATCCTTTCTGTTGGATCACATTTCTGTAGGTCTGTCCATACTTCATGGAACTCAAGCATAAAAGCAGTTTTCTCTAGGTCTTTTGGTCTTCCTTTTTGAAGACTCCTGTGTCGTGTAAAACTATGACAAAATAAATTTATCATACTTTTCTTTCACTAACCTATCTTTTGTTATAGAAAAGTCAGCTATGACTTCTTTATGATAGGAAAGAAAGATATCATTTCTGTCCCTACAACTGCAAACTGTTTTTTCTGGAGAGATGGATCTTGGTATGTAACAGTAGTTTATCCAGTCTGATTTTTCTTACTTAGGTATTTTGCTTACTTAGGCATTCTTGGGAAGCCTGTTGAGAGGATTTCTGACAAAAACCTAAACAAACCTCAAACACTCAAAATACAAACATGACTCAGAGATCCAACCATCAAAACAATGTCTAATCTAGTCATGCACTGGCATTGGCAGAGATTGCTGGGAGGCAAGGCTGGAAAAGATAATGATGGGCCCAGAATGAGCTCACAAGATCTGGATGGATATTCTTCCAGGACCCTTGCTTTTTAAACTGAGAAAAATTAAATGTTTTTGGAAGAACAGAAGCTGGTATCCCCTGAGGAGTGACAGCAGGACTCAACCACTTTGTTACCCTGAAAAGAATGTGAAAGCTGTTGTGATCTTTTAAGTTTTATTTCATAGGTTTTTGGAGGCAGAGAAAAGCTAAGATTTCCTTGAGTTTTACATAGTTAAAAGCATGAGCCATGTATTAGGAGTTCTTTAAATTTAAAAGGGGGCTCTTTTATCTAAACAAAGGGCAGATAAACATCAATCTCATCAGATATTGATAACATATGATGGCAATGTTTGTTGTATAATATTTTGTTTTAAGCATTTGGCTATTTTAATAGCTTAAAATAATATATGACATTTTATAAATAATATATGACATATTATAAAGAAGATAATTAAAAATTTCTAAATTCTCATCTCAACTTAGAATATGTGAGTGTGACAAGTGTATTAGGATGTGCATACCTCGTGGTCTTGGTATCTGAACTGTGGTGTGGCTCAAGAGAATGGACAAGGATGGCTTGGTGGCATTGCAGTCAGTCTTGGCAAATGTAAGCCTGCAGGTGGAATAAAATGTTGCATGGGTACTGGAGATTAGGGAACATAAAAATAGAGCTTATGAACTCAAGGAAAATTTGTCTATGTAGTCAGCAATTGTACTTTAAAAAAAGTGACTTCATTAGATTTTCTTTTTATGGATTCAAATTTTTTTTTTCTAATGTACATAAAACATTACACATTTCTTTTCTGTCTTCCTCTTATCCTGTCTCACACTTCAGGTTCACCCACACACTCTGGTAACCACTGTTACATATTTCTTTGGTATTCCTGCTGTGGCAGATTGTGTTTCCAATGATGGCCAAGTTGTCCAACCTTCCTGCTTTTTTTACAATGTTGCCTATTATGCGGTAGCATTTATTTGTCATCCTCCTGAAGTTTGGCTGCCTAGTATTCTTTTTTTTTTTTAAATTTTTTGTTTAGTTGTAGATGGACACAATGTCTTTATTTTACTGCTTTGTATATGGTGCTGAGGATCGAACCCAGGGCCTCATGCATGCGAGGCAAGCGCTCTACCGCTGAGCCACATTCCCAGCCCGGCTGCCTAGTATTCTAAGTTCTTTACAGGAACCAACTTATTTGAGCCTTACAAGAATTCTATGAAGAAGTGCCATGGCATCCTCAAATTAGGAATGAGGAGACAATCAAGGTTATAAGCCAAACTGTTACTAAGAGTAGCATTCATGAAGTAGAAACATATCAAATTTAACACTCCCAAACCCTCTCAGTGTTAAATAAAACACCTGGTAAAGTAAAACTATGAGGAACAGTTCATCAAACTGAGTAGTAAGAACAGGTTTGAATCATAAGTATTTGAGGTTGGTGTTATGGTTTAGACGTGGTGTCCCGCAAAAGCTGATGTATTAGATGATGCAAGAAAGTTTAGAGGTGAAATGATTGGGTTTTGACGGTTTTAACCTAATCAGTGCATCAATACTCTCATAGGGTTAGCTGGATGGTAACTGTAGCAGGTAGGGTGTGGCTGAAGGGGGTAGGTCTCAGGAGTGTGACTTTAGGGCAAATACTTTGTTCTTTTTGAGCTGAGCTCTCTCTCTCTCTCTGCTTCTTGGTGCCAAGTTTCTAGCTGCTTTCCTTTGCCACATACTTCTGCCATGATGTTCTGCCTTATGTCAGGTCCCAAGGAGTGGAGTTGGCTATGTATGGGTTGAGACCTCTGAAACTGCAAGCCCCCAAATAAACTCCTTTAAATTGTTTTTGTCGGGTCTCTTGGTCACAGCAGAGGAAAAGCTGACCAAAACAGTAGGATCTGAGGAAGTCAGGCAAAGGACTGGTGACATAGGTCCAGCTTTACAGAACATGGTCCTGAATTTCCAAACTGAACTGCTTTCCTATGCCTATTCTATATGTGATTTAAGAGTTTGAGAAGTTAGTGGGAGGTTTTATACAATTTGAATTGTTCAAAATCTTCACATGGTGTATTACAGCATTTGTTGATTTCTCTGTTTATTAGAGCCAAGTTTTACCTAAAATATTGTCCATCCTTTTCTCTTTTAAAGAAAAATTACAGATCCATTGGTGTATAATTTAATAAATCCAAATAAATAAATAGATTTATAAATAAATTCCTGTACAATACAAGCCATGTCCTTCTTGGTGAATTGCAAATTTGATTTATCATGTTAATGTCTCTGAAAAAACTGGCAAGATCTAAGCATGGCTATTCCAACACTGACTTACCACACTCTTTGGCAAAACCTATCCTCACAGCAATGTGAAATTGCAACTTCAACAGTGTGCAAGAATCAGTTGACCTTTAATTTATGGGCAGAACTTGAAATAAACAAAACTGAATTGAGATCTCCCCCAGTTATTCATATTTATAGTACTCTCTGCCTTAAATGCTGTGGTCAGAGCTGGAGTTACTAGTAATCATCCTCTGATTAATCAGATCAGAATTGCTTTTGTGTGGGAAAGTGGGATGAAGTTCCCACTTTTTAAAATTACTTGCACTATATTTTGATAGCTGTTTATGATTTGCTATAATCATACTTTCATCTAAAATAAAAAGTATATTTTATATGTGATACTGGTAGTGATGACATGATTTTTATTGGCATCCTATTTTTTGCATGAAATACTACTCTGTACTTACTTAACACATTATGACCTAGAATAGTAATGATTTTTAAAAAAATTTTAAAAATTAGTTTATTTAGTTGCATTTCAAGTCATAGTACATATATAGAGTTCAGTTTTTCCATTTCTCTGGTTGCAAACCAGATAAAGTCACACCATTTGTGTCTTCATACACACACCAAGGATAGTGATGATGATCTCAATCAACCATCTTTACTGTACCCATTCCCCTTTCCCTCCCCGCACATCCCCCCTGCCGCGTCCAGAGTTCCTCCATTTCTCCTATGTTCCCCATTCCCACCCCCCTTTATGTATCAGCATCCACTAATCAGAGAGAACATTCGGCATTTGGTTTTTTGGGATTAGCTTACTTCACTTAGCATAATGCTTTCCAATTCCATCCATTTGCTTGCAAATGCCATAATTTTATTCTCTTTTATTGCTGAATAATATTCCATTGTGTATATGTACCACAGTTTCTTTATCCATTCATCTATTGAAGGGCATCTGGGTTCTTCCATAGTTTTGCAATTGTGAATTGTGCTGTTATAAACATTGAAGTGGCTGCTTTACTGTAGTGTGCTGTTTTTAAGTCTTTAGGGTATAGGCCAAGGAGTGGGATAGCTGGGTCAAATGGTCGTTCCATTCCAAGTTTTTTAAGAAATCTCCATACTGCTTTCCAGATTGGTTGCACCAATTTGCAATCCCACCAGCAATGTTTAAGTGTACCTTTTTCTCCACATCCTTGCCAGCACTTATTGTTGCTGGTATTTTGGATAGCTGCCATTCTGACTGGAGTGAGATGAAATCTGAGGGTAGTTTTGATTTGCATTTCTCTAATGGCTAGAGACGTTGAGCATATCTTCATATATATGTTTATTGATTGTATATCTTCTTCTGAGAGGTTTCTATTCAGCAACTTAGCCCATTTATTGATTGGATTATTTGTTTTTTTTTTTGTGTTAAGTTTTTTGAGTTCTTTATATATTCTGGAGATCAGTGCTGTATCTGATGTGCATGTGGAAAAAATTTGCTCCCAGAATGTAGGCTCTCTGTTCACTTCATTGATAGTTTCTCTTGCTGAGAAGAAGCTTTTTAGTTTAAGTCCATCCCATTTATTGATACTTGCTTTTATTTCTTGTGCTATAGGTGTCTTGTTAAGGAATTTGGGGCCTAATCCCACGTGATGAAGATTTGGACCTACTTTCTCCTCAATTAGTTGCAGGGTCTCTGCATCTAATGAAGATGAAGATTTTGGACCTACTTTCTCCTCAATTAGATGCAGGGTCTAATTCCTAGGTCTTTGATCCACTTTGAGTTGAGTTTTGTGCATGGTGAGAGTTAGGGGTTTAGTTTCATTTTACTGCATATGGATTTCCAGTTTTCCCAGCACCATTTGTTGAAAAGGCTATCTTTTCTCCAATGTATGTTTTTGGCACCTTTGTCTAGTATGAGATAGCTGTATTTATGTGTATTACTCTCTGTGTCTTCTATTCTGTACCATTGATCTACATGTCTGTTTTGGTGCCAATACCATGCCGTTTTTGTTACTATTGCTTTGTAGTAAAGTTTAAGGTCTGGTATTGTGATGCCTCCTGCTTCACTCTTCTTGCTCAGGATAGCTTTGGCTACTCTGGGTCTCTTATTTTTCCAAATGAATTTCATGATTGTCTTTTCTATTTCTATAAGAAAGGCCTTTGGGATTTTAATTGGGATTGCATTGAATCTGTATAATGCTTTGGGTAGTATGGCCATTTTAATAATATTGATTCTGCCTATCCAGGAGCATGGTAGGTCTTTCCATCTTCTAAGATGTTCTTCAATTTCTTTCTTTAGTGTCTTGTAAGTTTCATTGTAGAGGTCTTTCAGCTCTCTTGTTAGATTGATTCCCAAGTATTTTATTTTTTTGGAGGCTATTGCGAATGGAGTAGTTTTTCTAATTTCTCTTTCAGAGGACTCATTGCTGATGTATAGAAATGCATTTGATTTATGTATATTGATTTTATATCCTGCAATTTTACTGAATTCATTTATCAGTTCTAGAAGTTTTCTTGTGGAACTTTCTGGATCCTCTAAGTATAGAATCATGTCGTCTGCAAATAATGATAGTTTGAGTTCTTCTTTCCCTATTTGTATCCCTTTAATTTCCTTCATCTGTCTGATTGCTCTGGCTAGAGTTTTAAGGACTATATTGAATAAGAGTGGTGAGAGAGGGCATCCCTGTCTTGTTCCAGTTTTTAGAGGGAATGCTTCCAATTTTTCTCCATTTAGGATGATGTTGGCCTTGGGCATAGCATACATTGCTTTAACAATGTTGAGGTATGTTCCTACTATCCCTAGATTTTCTAGTGTTTTGAACATGAAGGGGTGTTGTATTTTGTCGAATGCTTTCTCTGCGTCAATTGATAGAATCATGTGATTTTTATCTTTAAGTCTATTGATGTGATGGATTATGTGTATTGATTTCCATATGTTGAACCAACTTTGCATGCCTGGAATGAACCCCACTTGATCATGGTGCACTATTTTCTTAATATGCTTTTGTATGTGATTTGCCAAAATTTTATTAAGAATTTTTGCATCTATATTCATCAGGAATATTGGTCTGAAATTTTCCTTTTTTGATGTGTCTCTGTCTGGTTTTGGAATCAAGGTGATACTAGCCTCATAGAATGAGTTTAGAAGGGTTCCTTTCTTTTCTATTTTGTGGAATAGTTTGAGGAGTATTGGAGTTAGTTCTTCTTTGTAGGTCCTGTAGAACTCGGCTGAGAATCCATCTGGTCCGGGGCTTTTCTTGGTTGGAAGGCTCTTGATGTCCTCTTCTATTTCCTTGCCTGTAATTTATCTGTTTAAGTCATGAATGTCCTCTTGGTTCAATTTGGGTAGGTCATATGTCTCTTGGAATTTGTCAATGTCTTCAGGGTTTTCTAATTTACTGGAATATAAGTTTTCAAAATAGTTTCTGATTATCCTCTGTATTTCAGCAGGGTCTGTCATGATATTTCCTTTTTCGTCACAAATTTTGGTAATTTGGGTTTTCTCTCTCCTTCTTTTTGTTAGGGTGGCTAAGGGTTTGTCAATTTGGTTTAATTTTTTGAAGAACCAGCTTTTTGTTTTATAAATTTTTTGAATTGTTTCTTGTGTTTCAATTTCATTGATTTCAGCTCTGATTCTAATTATTTCCTGTATTCTACTTCTTTTGGTGTTGCTTTGTTCTTCTTTTTCTAGGGCTTTGAGTTATAGTGTCAAGTCATTGATTTGTTGACTTTTACATCTTTGAATATACGAGCTTAATGCAATGAACTTTCCTCTTAGCACTGCCTTCATAGTGTCCCAGAGATTTTGGTATGTTGTATCAGAGTTCTTATTTACCTCCAAGAATTTTTTTTATCTCTTCCCTGATGTCTTCAGTTATGCATTGTTCAATAGCAAATTATTGAGTCTCCAGGTGTTGTAGTGACTTCTTTTTTTTTTTTAAACTGTCATTAATTTCTAGTTTCAGTCCATTATGGTCAGATAGAATGCAGGGTATTATCTCTATTTTTTTGTATTTACTGAGGCTTGCTTTGTGGCATAGCATATGATCTATTTGGAGAAGGATCCATGTGCTGCTGAGAAAAACGTGTATTTGCTTGTTGAAGGATGGAATATTCTATATATATCCATTAAGTCTAGACCATTGATGTTCTATTAAGTCTTATAGATTCTTTGTTTAGTTTTTGTTTGGAAGATCTGTCCAGTGGTGAGAGAGTTGTGTTAAAGTCACCCAATACTATTGTGTTGGGATCTATTTGGTTCTTGAATTTGAGACGGGTTTGTTTGATGAACATGGCTGCCCCATTGTTTGGGGCATAGATATTTAAGATTGTTATGTCCTGTTGATGTATGATTCCCTTAAGCAGTATGAAATGACCTTCCTTATCCCTTTTCACTAACTTTGGTTTGAAGTCTACTTTATCTGAAATGAGGATGGAAACTTCTGCTTGTTTACACAGTCCATGTGGGTGATAATTTTTTTCCATCTTTTCACCTTCAATCTGTGAGTACCTGTTTCTATGAGATGAGTTTCTTGGAGGCAGCATATTGTTGGGTCTTTTTTTTCAATCCAATCTGCCAGTCTGTGTCTTTTAATTGCTGAGTTTAGGCCATTGACATTCAATGTTATTATGGAGATATGGTTTGTATTTCCAGAAATTTTGGTTTATTCTTAGTTTTTAACTTGATTTGGTTTCTCCTTTGACTGGCCTTTAGTGTAGCTCCTCCCTCTGCAGGTTTTCATTGTTGTTTTTTATGTCTTCCTCATGGAATATTTTACCAAGAATGTTCTGTAGTGTCAGCTTTCTTGCTGTGAATTCTTTTAATTTTTGTTTATCTTGGAAGGTTTTTATTTCATCATCAAACCTAAAGCTTAATTTTGCTGGATATAAGATTCTTGGTTGGCATCCACTGTCTTTTAGCACTTGGTATATGCTTTGCCATGATCTTCTTTCTCTCAAGGTGTGGATTGAGAAGTCTGCAGTGATCCTAATTGGCTTTCCCCTATATGTAATCTGATTCCTTTCTCATTACTTTCTCTTGTGGCTTTTAAGATTCTCTCCTTGATCTGAGTATTAGGCATTTTCATTATGATGTGCCTTGGTGTAGGTCTGTTGTGATTTTGAACGTTTGGTGTCCTGTAAGCCTCTTGAATTTGATTATGCAATTCATTCTTCATATTTGGAAAGTTTTCTGATATTATTTCATTGAATAGATGGCTCATTCCTTTGGTTTGGAATTCTATACCTTCCTCTATTGCAATAATTCGTAATTTTGGTCTTTTAATGTTATCCCATAATTCTTGGATGTTCTGTTCATGGTTTCTTACTGTCTTCACTGTGTTGTCAACTCTATTCTCCAGGTTAAATATTTTGTCTTCAGTATCTGAGGTTCTGTCTTTCAAGTGTTCTAATCTGTTGGTGATGCTTTCTATTGAGTTTTTGACTTGGTTTATTGTTTCTTTCATTTCAAGGATTTCTGTTTGGTTCCTTTTCAGAATCTCTATCTCCTTATTTTAGTGATCTTTTACTTCCTGTATTTGCCTATGTATCTCATTATTGAAGTGATTTTTACTTCCTGTATTTGCCTATGTATCTCATTATTGAAGTGATTTTTACTTCCTGTATTTGCCTATCTATCTCTTTATGGAAATGATGTTTTGCTGACTGGGCTTGCTGTCTTATGTCATTCTTTAAGTCACCAAACATTTTAATTATGTACACCCTGAATTCCTGTTCTGTCATTTCTTCTGCTGTACTGACCATGGATTCTAATAGTGTAGTATCTTGGTTTGTTTGAGTCACTTTCTTCCCTTTTTTTTCTCATGATGTTTGTGTGTCTTTCCTTCTAGTTCTGCTGATCCAAGTTGTTACAGTTTTTGCTCCTATATGGGTATAGTTTCCCTGCAGGGTTTTGTTATCTCTCCTTTAAAGGGGAGAGCGATATTGATTGATCTCAATACAAGCAATATATAATTTCAATCCAAGTAGCTCCTAACAGCTCCCAAATACATTTACAGTTTAGTCACAATATATGCCAATTATGTGTTCCTTTACAATCTATTATGTAACCAATAAGTTTGCACAAGGGTCTATAGCATCTGTTTTTGGGCTAGGGAAACTTGAGGGTGGGGTGTAGGATAGAATATTGGGGTAGTAGGAAGTGAGGATGGTTATTAGATCTTAAAGAGCATAAAAAAGGAATCCAAGAGGAGTTGGCTATTACTAGAAAGAGTGACAGAGTGCTGGAGAAGACCAGTAAGGAGGAAGAAAAGAGTACAGTGAGGAGGATGATAGCAAGAAAAATAAAACATATGCAAGTGGGAGTTACAAGACTATATAATACTACTCTAGTATACAGTTCAGAAATCCCAATCTACCATATCCCACTGTATAACAGATATTTGATGTCACAACTGTTGGGGATTAGAGGGTAGGAAAAGAGTGAGAGAGAAAAGAGGGAAGGAAAAAGAAAGAAGGGAAAGAACAAGAGAGCAGAGAAATAAAACAAAAGGATTAAACAATAGAACTATTAGGAGAAAAAGA
>PVHX01028023.1:0-18465 GCA_004024805.1 Geosciurus inauris | reverse complement strand
AAAATAAAAAGGAGAAGAGGCAGTGGCTTAGTAGTGAAGTGCCCCTGGGTTCAATCCCCAGCACTAGAGGAAAAAAAGTTATCCAGTATGGAAGAAACACACAGTTGGGAGAGGCAAGATGTTTGAAAGGGCATGGGGAAGCAGTTAGACTTTATTCTAAATGTGGCTGATGATACTTTTTTTTTTTTTTTTTTTTGGCCCCAGGGACTGAACTCAGGGGCACTTGTCCACTGAGCCACATCCCCAGCCCTATTTTGTGTTTTATGTAGAGACAGGGTCTCACTGAGTTGCTTAGTGCCTCGCCATTGCTGAGGCTGGCTTTGAACTTGCGATCCTCCTGTCTCAGCCTCCCTAAGTGCTGGGATTACAAGCGTGAGCCACCGCGCCCGGCTGCTGATGATACTTTTGAAGGGTATTCACCAGGTAGAGATGTGTCAAGTCTAGATTTCTAGATATCTAGATTTCTGATTCTTCTTCCAGAGATGGGAAATGCCTAAGGAGAACTTTCTTTTTTAAAAATATTTTCAGTCATAGATGGACACAATGCTTTTATTTTCTTTCCTTCTCCCTCCCCTACCCCCTTTTTCTTTCATGTGGTGCAGAGGATCAAACCCAGGGCTTCACACATGCTAAGAAAGTGCTCTACCACTGAGCTACAAACCCCAGCCCTAGGATAACCATTTTTGTAGTTGAAGATCATGGTTTGGGGTAGGTTGTTTGAAATGCTTTTGTGATACCCAGATAGTGTTGTCAAGCAAGAGGTTTGATATTCATGTGTGTGTGTGTGTGTGTATATATATAGATATGTGTGTGTGTGTGTGTGTGTGTGTGTGTGTGTGAATATATGAAGTTCCAAAGAGAGTTATGGATTACTTATGCCTGTTTGGAAGACAGCAGCAAATGATAATTGAAACCAACAGAATGAATTAGCTTAGCTGGAGGCAGGTTAAAAAGTGAGAATAGAAGTAAGCTCATGATCCACAAGTAAAAATTTTTTTTTTTTTTTTAAATATTTTTTATTTGTTGATGGGTGTTTATTTTATTCATTTGTTATTTATATGTGGTGCTGAGGATTGAACCCAGTGCCTCACGCATGCTAGGCACGCGCTCTACCACTGAGCTACAGCCCCAGCCCCACAAGTAAAAATTTAATGGCTAGCTAGAGGAGAATGGATCAGCAAAAGATAAAGAGGGCAGCCAGAGAAGCAGGAAGAAATAGAGGAAATTATCTCAGGGAAATGGTGGTCAGTACTGTCAAACAGTTCAAATGAGATGAAGTGGATGATAGACCTGAACTAGCTGCACTGCCCACGGAGGCTAGAAGGACAGCTGTTTGGATGGAGTAAGAGATGAATACAAAAGCCCAGTCGGAGAGGAATGGATTGGAGGTGAAGACAGGGAGGCAATGAAGTCAGATGATTCCTTTCAGTAAGTTTAGCTCTGAAAAGGAAGAGAGAGTTCAGTGGCTGGGGGATGAGGATAGAATCATGGAAGGTCATTTGTTGTTGTTTTTAAAATGGGAAAGAGATTTGTACGTGTTTAAATGTTCATGGAAAGGATTCCATGTAAAGTGAAGTAGATGATCTGGAAGAGACAGGGAATGATGGTTACAGAAAGAATTAGGAAAATGTGAGAGGGGATGGGGGTTAGAACCAAGCAAAGCCCCTGGTACATGAGAAGAATTGGAAACTTGGCATGCATGTTTAATTTTTCAAAAAATTGTGAAATAAAACAGATATGTAGAAAAGTGTACTCAAAACAAATATATAGCTTAATGAATCATTGGAGGGAATATCCATGTAGCCAGACAAAGATAGAACATTACCAGCACTCCAAAAACCTCATTCTCATTTTCCCTTCCTTATCATATCACACTACCCCTATCGATAGCCACAACCCACATTTACTTGTAATTACTTCCTGTTTTTTAATCGAATTTTCCCCTTCTTTTTCAGTGTACTACTTAAATATATCTATTTAAATAACGCTGTTAAATATTGCTCATTTTAGCATTATATAAACTCAATTATACAGTGTATAGTATTTTATTTCATACTTCTTTTGCTCTATATGTCAAGGTTTCATTCAAACTGTTGCAGATAATTGTTTGTCCTTGTGTAGTAATTCATGTTACAATTAGATCACAATTCATCTGTCTTTTCTAAGTATCAGTGGACATTTGGGTTGTTTCTCGTTTGAGGTTATTACAAAAATGCCAGTATTTTTGTATACATGTCCTGGTATACATGTGCCGGGATCTCTTAGGTGTATTTCAAAGAGTGGAACTTCTAGGTCACTGGCTATGTATATCTTCAACTTCACTAGCCAATACCAAACTTTTCCAAAATCCTCAAGCCAATTTACACTCTTGTAAGAAAAGGTGCTCAACTTAAGTAGAAATGAGCCAAATGGTACTATTATTAATAGGCTTTTGCTTGCCTTTGAAAACAATGTCTTCCTGATCCAGGTGCTTCCTCAGATAAGTTCTAACCGGCTGCTTCTTTTCTGGCTTCAGGCGGACTGAGTTTCTTTCGCAGAATAATTTGTCACCATTAAGCAGATCACTGTTTCTCTTGTATGTTACAAGTTAGCTTTTTCCTTGGTAACACTCCCGGAAAGGCTGCAGCAAATTCTCTTGTATAGTAGAGATACACATGATCTTTACATTACATCTCAGAATATATCTTGAGGTGAGTTATTCCTGCAGATGATGGATCTGTCTGACATGTAGTGCTGCATCTGGGCATCCCAGCGGATGGCTAAGAGCATGTATGACAACTGGAGCTGGACTGACTGGGTTTGAATCCTTGGTCTGCATTTACTGGTTAAATGACCCTGACCAAATTATTTTACCTCTCTGGTCCTTGGCTTAACTGATCTATAAAATGAGAATAAAGCTCCAGTTTATAAGGTGACTGTGGGCATCAAATGAGGCAATAAAAAGAAAGTACTTAGAACAGTGTCTGCCATTTCTACTAGGACTTTGATTTATATCTGTTTCAGCTTTAGTGGCAATACGTGAAGGGTTATGAACATAGATCAAATAAAGGCCACAAATATAGGTCAGAAGAAATTCAGGTACTGGCTGTATTTTCTTCAGGTTCTGTGACCATAAGCAAGACATACAACCTCTTTGCATCTCAGTTACTTTTCTGTGTAAACTGAAGTAATAATTTCTACTTTACACAGGTGCTATGAGATGAGGATTAATTGAGATGGCAAATGCAAAATTCCCAGTGTTGAGTATGGGTGCAAATACATGGTAGCTACTGTTATTTTAGCAGGTGGCAGCTACTATTCCTGCCCTCAACTGCTGGCATTGGACAGCTCTTGGACCCTAAACCCATAGGTCTCATGCATTGACCAATGGGAAGCTGAGGAGAATGAAAATGTATGGAACAGTAGGGTAGAGAGATGACAATGAGTCATTTCACACATGTGCAGAGGTCTTGAACAAGACCCAGACACTTTCTAGGGGCTCATAAAGGTGGGTATCATTGGTAATACACAGATGCCAGTAACAGGCAGAAAATAAGTAGCATATATGGAATGATGACTTCAAGGTCCTAGGAAGGAAGTGTCTAGTTGAGCAGACTTTCCTGAGGAAAAGGTTTTTAAAATGAAAATCAAAAACTGTGCGTGTATGGTAGAAGGTGGAGAAAATACTGGTCAGGAAGTTAAAGCATGTCATGAAGAACTTTGAATCTCAGGCCAAGGAATTTTTCCTTAATTCAATAAGGAATGAGGAGACATTGTACTGACAGGTGATAGGAATTGGCATCTGATGCAGAGATATCCCAGTTCAGACAAACATTGGATTAGAAATTCTATTCACTGGCTGACTGGCACAGCCATCAGACTTTATCCAATGCTTTTAGAAGCTAAGATTTAGAGAGAGATATGCCTACTACAGTTTTAATGTCAAATCAATTTTGTGTTTTCTAACACATATCCAAAAACTTGTTCCAAGATGGCTGAGTCAATATTGTGACCCTCATGGTATCACCCATTATTGCATATGAACTGGAGATAAAATGTGCATGGATTGACTGTGATGAACAAATCATAAGGAATGAAACAGAAGGCACACACAAATGAGTACAGGCAAACTGAGCAGATCCGAGTAAGATTGGTGGGTGTTGTATCCATGTCAATATCCTGCTTGTGATATTATAGTTTGGGAAGACATGAGGTTGGGGAGAACTGGGCAAAATGAAGAAAGGATTTCTTTCTTTCTATCTTTCTTTCTATCTATCTATCTATCTATCTATCTATCTATCTATCTATCTATCTATCTATTTTTTGTACTGGGGGTTTGAACCCAGGGCCTTTTACTTGCTACTCAAGAACTTTAATACTGAGCTACATTCCTAGCCCTTTGTATTATCTTTTACAACTGCATGTGACTCTTCAATAACTTTGACATAAATTGAAATTAAAGATGCTTTAGTAAAATTTACATCTTGTAGAAAATGTGTTGCAGTGAGTAACATTCAGATTCCTTACTGATCCATATTTACGGATTCCTTGGGCACAAAACAAGCACAATTATTTATCCTGAAGCCCCAACTGGAAAAAGAGAGCCAAGTGTCTAGAAGGAACGAGGTCTAATATTGCAGGAATTGCTTTGCTATTTCTAGTGAAATTGCAGATTACATCTCCCCAAAACTTTAGACAGTTCAGTCCACAGTGGGTCAACTTTTCCCATTTCTGATTTATCGAACCAGCGTCACTATTGCCAGAAGCAGAGTTAAAATAACTTTTATTATTGAAATTAACTTTCTTCACAAAGAACGGGACGCCGGGACGCTATGAAGTTGCCAGATGAAGTATATGACAGTTGAGGATTTTTTTTTTAGTTGACTCAATATTCTGAAAAGTACAATCTGCATGGATAAAGTGAACATAACTTCTTGAGTAACTTAAGACCGTGTTAACAACGATCATTATGAACTCCGTAATTATCCTTCTCTGCTATGCTAAAGGTTTCCCTTCCCAACAGCAGGACAGCCTTTGACTTGCGCGAGAACCGAGAACTTTCATAAAGCGAAAGGGCGAGCGGAGGAAAATGGCAGGCTGGGAATATCGCCTAGGGTAGGCGTCCACTGCGCTCAACAGCAACAAGCTGAATTTCCAGAAAAGAAACTTCTCTACGCTTGCAGTCTTCCCCAAGACGCAGGTCGTTCAGCCCAATAACGAGAGTTTCCACCTCCGGAATGGGGAAACTGAGGCACAAAAGGTACAGGGCACGCAACCTCGGCGCCCGCTTTCCGGAGGGAGCCCCGGCTGTTGGAGCTTTGCGCGCGATTGCAAGCACCTCCAAGCCGTCCTGCTCCCGCCGCCCCGCCCAAGCCGGGACAAAGCCCGGAGTCCGCGCTGGGAGAGGGAAGGCGGCTCCCGCGCGCGTCCCCTTCCCGGTGGGCGCGAGACTCCACCCCACTGCCCCTCCGGAGGGAGCCCGCGCCCCAACGGCAGGGCGGCCCCGCCGGGCCCGCCCCGAATCCCCATGACGTCACCGGCGGCGGCAGGCTCCGCCTCCGGCCCCGGGCGGCAGGCCGCATGACGTCACCGAGGCCCCACCCCTCCGGAGCGAGTTCGGTCCTGGCGTTCATTTCATTCCTGTCCTCATTCCGAACATTCTTAGCATCGCTCGCGCTGCGCCGCGCCGCCCGAGCCGAGCCGAGCCTCTGCAGCCGCCGCCGCGGCCCCGCCGCCCGCCGCGGGCGCCCACCAAGCACTTTGCAGACTCGCTTCCACCCTGCGGGCCAGTCCGCGCGGCGGGGCCCGGGCCCGGGGCGGCCGGTTCCGGGGACAGGCCATGCAGTGACGCCCCCCCCACCCCCGTCCACCTTTGCCCGGAGCGCGGGCAGCAGCCAAGCGCACCCAGCTGGACCCGGGGCAGGAGCGGTGCTAGGCTGGGGTGGGGTGGCCCGGCCCGGGGATCGGGATCCGAGGAGGGAGCCGGGCACCGAACAGAGAGCAGGGGAAGCGGCGCCGAAGTTTGCCTCGGACTGCCCGGGCACTGCGGCGGCTCCAGTGTTCGAGGTAAGTTGGCGCGCGGGGCGGATGCAGGGGTGCGGGGCGCGCGGGGCGCCGGGCGGTGGGGGGCCGGCTGCTCGTCCCGCGCGGGCCGCTCTTTCTCTGCGGGCTGTGCTTTGTGTGAACCAGCAGCGAGCCGCCGCCGGGCTCCGCACTCGCCTCCCCGCGCCCTCTCCTAGGTGAGCGGCCCAGCGCTGCTGGGCGAGTTGCCGGGACGCCAACTTGGGCCGCGCGCTGGGAGCCCGCGCGGCAACAGGCGGCCCACGGCGGCAGCCCCGGAGGCTCCCGGCCCGCGGCGCCGCGCCCCCCACGTCCCCTCTCCAGCCGCCCGCTCGCGCGCACACGCACACACCCTCGGGCTCTTTTCACGGTGTTCGCGGAGAAACCAGAAGTTCGGAGCGAGCGCGGGAGGGGAGAACTGCCGCCGTCTCGGAGCCGGCCCGAGACCCCTGCGCCGCCCTCTGACTGCCCCCACGGCGCCGCGGCCCCCAGAGGCCCTTCTGGGGTCCCTGACGACTTGTGCTGTGGCTGGGGGCTTCGCTCCTTCTTCCCAAAGATGAAAGAGGGCACGGTCGTCTTTGCCGCCTCTCCAGGACTGTTGCTGCCGCCGCCGCTGCCGCCGCCGCCGCTTCATTGCACATTCAAGTGGAAAATTTTCAGGAGTCAGCAGAAACATTGTGTCCAAAAAAGACTGAGTCGCTGTTACCACCAAACCCAGGAGGAGACTCTCCCTGGAAAACTTCCCTTTGGTAGGAAATACTGGGGGATTTGTTTGTTTTTTGGAAGAGAAATAATCCCCAGGAGGGAAAGAAAATCAGGGTACACTTTTAGCCTTTGTTCGTAGCAGCAACACTTGTTTTCAAAAGCCCAGAGGCCTGCTTTAAAGAAAGTTCAACTTCTATGAGTGTCCTTAAAAAAAAAAAAGTATTTATATTTTTTAAGAAAAAAATCCAAGTAACATTTTTAGGGAGTCTAAAACAATGAGGGGTTCACATCTCCCTTGTCTTCCTCCCACGAAAATAACACTCAGGTCAGAATTTTCTTCGGTCTTTAATTGTCTTTCTTTTTAAAAATTTATTTAAAGTTGAATGGTGTCACTGTATAAAAATATTTATGAAACAATGAAATACCAGCCACCGGCGTTTCTCAGGAGGCTTGTTAACTTCTTAGAAGCAAGTGGCTGCCTGTGATTTGCAGAAATGAAAATTGACCTCAGCGAGCACTGGAAACAGATAGATGATGTTCCAGGAACTGGGAATGTAAAAAGGCCGGGTTTAAAAACAGTGCCTGGGAGGGGAGCCCAGGTCCTGAGACATAAAGGTCTGTAAAGCCTATCAAATTTCAAAACAGTGAATTTTTTTTTTTTTAATTGTTTCAGCTATAGCAAAGGGGCAGACTGTCTGTTCAGGACAACTACTTTTATTTCTCCCCACTTATCACCTTGATTGTTTTTGGAAGTTTGGGTCTGATTGGGGTTTGCTGAGTGCCTGCAGGTGGTTACTAGCAAGGACAAATCCTTCTCTTTAAGGTGCTAATATCATCAACAGCATTGTCAAAGCTGGGAGTGGGCTCCTTTCTCTGCAGCCTATCTTGATGGTCTCTTCAGCGCCGGGTGTGTGTGGGGGGGTGGAGTGGGTTGGCGGGGTAGGGGGGCGGCTGCTTCACTGCCAGGATACAGTGGTTGGGGAATAGTCTTCAGGCTGTGCAGGGTGCTTTATTCTGTCACTGTTGGATTTGGGCCTTTCTGTAAAGATCCAAGCACTACTGAATGCTTTATAAGAGCCAGACTTAGGTTCAACTTCAGTAAGAATCTTTCCTCTCTAAAGAGGAAATAGTAGAACTAATTACAAAGTGACTCCAGAAAGACAAATGGGTTTTGTTGAACCTTTGTCAACAGTGAGGTTTTGAATTGTTGATTATTTTGAGGGGAAAGGCTTATTTTTCTGATCTCACTATTGCCATAAATGGTCACAGATATTTTTGTTTAGTATTTCTTTGTATGTGCAACTCTGTGTTGAGTTCTTAGGTTTCAGGTTTTCAACAGAGTTTACAATTCTTTTATTTGTTGTTGGTATTAAAAAATGAACTGATAAGCTGTATCCATTACTGGTTCTTGCTGATGTGCCAAGGTAGACCATTTTACATTTACTTTAATGACAAGTATTATTTGATCTGCAGGTTTAGGGAAATATTAGCATACTTTTTACTTTTTAAAAACGAGTTTGAACAAAACTGACATGACTTTGACTTGGAAAAAGTGAAAAAAATACAAGGAAGAATCTTTGTGTAAATTCCTTTTCTGTGTGATCTTTTATAAATAAACATCAGGGAATATGCCCAAGAGATTATTGGAGTTATTTCCTTCCCTCAGAAAGAACCCCAGGACTCACCCGGATGTATAGATAATGAAATTTAACTTGAAGGTGAACATCCTAGTTTTGTTTGTGCCAGACTGAAATGCATCTCTCACTGAGAAGCTCTACCTTGCACTGTGGGACAATGTGTGCATAGGTCCCTGCAGCAAACTAATTACACATGAGGGTGGGCTTGGGAGGGCAGACTGGAGAGGCAGCTTGCTCCTCCTCTCCTTATTTCCTCCCTGCATTTGCTGAATAGGGCAGGAATTATATATCCATATATTAAGTTTGGAAGCTGGTGTCCCCTTCTATTTAGGAAGAAGACACATAGCCATGAAGAAAAAAATGTTTGAATTTCTTTCTGCTTGAGCTCCAGCAATTTATAAACAGTTTTGAGTTTGTTTCTGACTACAGAGCAGCAAGTAGAAGAGGGCCGTTTTTAATGGGAAAATTTGGGAGAAATATACTTGTAGTGAATCATTAGGGTCTAGACCATACTTGTCATATTTTTCAGTAGAAAAGCATGTAACATGAACAGTTTAGAGAATGTAGATCCAAAATGTTAGCTGGGCCTTTGAAGAAATGAGCTGTGCCATTAACAGCATTAGCAGGTTGCTTCCTTAAGAAGTGGATTGGTCTCATATATGGCGGTCATACAAGAGCCTGCACATCTGTGAGATTACTTTTCTCTCTAATTTCATGTGGTGTTATGTGTTAATTGTAAGCTTGCAAATGGAAATTATAATGCCTTATCACTCAAAAGGTCAGTACAAATAACTGTGTGTATGATCCGGTGGACTTAAAAAAATGATCATATTCATGTGTAGATAGTAGGTCGATAACACAATTAAGCTTTTATTTTGGCAGTTTGTTCTGTTACCAATCAAGAAATTAGGAAAAAAGAAAAAAAAAGTAGATGTGTGTGTGTATGTGTATATTTCTGAGCTAAAGCTGTATTTAATTTGTTTTGTGATAAAACTTTTAGGGTCTGTTTTCTCCAAAGGCATAAGAATACTGGCTAAAGCAAGCGTCCAGCTTTCTCTGTAAAACTGCAAAAAAAAAAAAAAAAAAAAAAAAAAATCATCCTTTCTGTTAATGCAGGCATTACAGCTTGCCTTTGGAGTTCAGTGACTGGAACTGCAGCCTGTTAATGTCCTACTTCTGAACTCAGCAAGAAAAATATATTGTAAGCTTATCCCCCTTTCACGAACTTGGGCTCTGCTATTGGGCTGCTTGGGGACTGATGGCTGGCATAATCTTTTATAGCTGCATGGTGCTTTTTCTTATTTTACCTGTAGAAGGTACAGATCATCTTGTGATATTTAAATAAGATTCTAAATCGTGTTTGAACAGTACCTGTGATATATTTTATCCTTTCATATTCATGGAAGTGCTAAAATCAAGCATTTCAGGTCTATCCTAACTCTTAATGTTTCGGGGTTGGGTTTTTTGACAGATACCTAATTTGGACCCTATGGTATTGCAATTACTATATACATCTAAAACTAGGAAGCTTTATTGGCCTTCTCTCTTTGGGATGGTTTGTGTAATGCTAGAACATTTGGATCTAAAATTTTGGAGTATTGTGTGGATTTTTAAAATTTTATTTCAAAACTGTCAGCTATTGCTAGTCCTCAATCTATAAGATTCTCTTTACAAACTTCCTTGACTTTATACCATACTTGAGTTTGGGATTGAAACTCAATCATTTCTTTAGAAATGTTCAGGTTTTGTAGTGTTATAGGAAAAATATGGAATATGCATTTTAATGAGTCCAAACAAATGGGGTGCTCTGTTGAGGGGGGAGCTTGGTTTAAGGACAGGGTTTCCTACTGGGCAGGTTACTCTCAGCTCTTAAGTTCTTTTGTCTTGGCTTTTTGTATAGTTGGGAAGATTCTCAAAAAATAGTTTCCTAGTCTGGGAGTCCTGGCTGACTAAAGTGCACTGGTCTTTCTTCTGATTGGACAATAGTGATGGGATTCCTCCCAAAAGACCCTATTTTTTTCTATTTTTGTGGCAGTCCAAGGGAAAGCTGGGATCCACTTCCCCTACCTCATTTAAAACCAGTTTTACTCTCCTGATACAATAATTTTTACCCTTTTTTCATGGTTCACATTAGCTTTAATGTGAACTAGCTTAAATACTAGCTACCCTAGTATTTCGTTAGCATTTTTAAAATGGGAAGGGATAGGGCCCTGGAAAATGAGTTTAAAAGAAAAAGCCAACTTACTGATGAACAGATTAAGCATCCATTATCTCCAGTGGGAAATTCTGCTTGCTTTTAGGCATCTGACAGGTTTAGATGTATGGGTGAGGTGACTGCAACACTATTGACTAGGGGTATACCACAATGATGAGTACTGTTGTTTTCACTGATACATAAACTGAAAAACTGCTGCTAATGGTGGGAAATGTCAATTATGTGAGAACATATTGAACTTATATTCTCTGGCATGAACTTTTTAAAAAATGCATCAACCGTGCTGCCTTTTTTTTTTTTTTATAGGCACAGCTTTCTAATTATCATAATTCAGTTCAGCTCCGCTCTTGGATGAAGTTCAAGTGCAATCTCAATTTAACTTGAAAGGGGATTTTTTTTTTAAACTGAGAATGTTTAAGAAAATTTGAAAAGTTCATCCAAGAATGTTGTCTGCTTAGGTGTGGGTAAATTGGGCAAAATGAAATGAGTGCCTTGCTCTGTAATAGTTCTGGAGCTCTGATTATTAAGAAACTGCCTCTTTTTGATTTGTACTTTATCCAAATCTGCATTTCATGCATTTTTATATAACTTGATGCTACAGCTGCTGAGTTCTTTTTGAAAACCAGTGTCTTTCTCTAATAGTGAACTAGATAAATGAACATATTTATTAGTATTTGCAAAGATAAGAAAGCCTTTAACGGGGCTGGGATTGTAGCTCAGCGGTAGAGCACTTGCCTCGCATGCGTGAGGCCCTGAGTTCGATCCTCAGCACCACATACAAAGCAATAAAATAAAGACATTGTGTCCATCAACAACTAAAAAAAATATTTAAAAAAAAAAAAAAGAAAGCCTTTAACAGAATCGAGAGAAGTAGTGCAGAATTCTTGTGAATTCACTGAACAAAAATTGCCGTCAATCTTACATCAACCAAGCCTGTAGAAGGTGATAAATAGCCTTATCTCTTCTTTACACTGTGACTTGATGGAATTTCGGGAAGGGAGTTGTATGTGACAGCATTCCTTCCAGTGCCGGGTGACCCTTTACTTTTTCTATGATCTTAACCTCTTCAAAGAAAAAAGTTAATGAAACCTAAGTGCCAAATCCTCTGGGAAATCAATTTTAATTGTAAGAAAGAACAACTTAGATGGACCCTCCGACTTTCAGCCAGTCTGACTCCTGCTGCCGAAATGCAAAGAGAGCCCATGGAAGCCAAATGACTTCATTTGCTCTGGCACTTAAGAACCGAATTCACTTCCATGGTGGTGAAATAAAAGGAGCCAAGTGTTTTAAATAGCCACTCCCCGAGGCCCGCCCGCCTGAGTGTTTTGAGAAAAGCGCATTGTCTGCTTGCTGCTTTAGCTGGTAGACTGCCTGGCTTGCCCTCCCCCACTGGGCAGCTCCATTTCTGAAGTTGACATCTGGTTTTCTTTCTGTTCACCTGATCTGTCCCCACACACGTGCATACACGCAGTGGGCACACATTCATTCTGCAGGTAATGCCGATTTTTGACATCGAATGTGTAGGTGTTTCTAGTCCCTACCAGGATAGGGGGAAGCACGAAGCTTAATGGCACAAAATAAAATGTAAACACAGTGGCTGCCCCACATGCCGCCGCTGCTGGGTTTCTGTCGGATGGTGCTTTCTGGGTAGGCGTGCCTATTGTTGTGGCAGCAACAGGCAGCAGAAGTTGGGGCACCATATGGCGGATGTGGGCCTCAGATAAGCTGTCTAGTAATTTAGCTTATCAATAGCATTTTGATATGCTTCGCTTTCAGATCACCCATCACGGGGGATGGGGGTGTCTTGGGGGTAACTGATTCTGAAAACCATTGTGAGTGGATGTTTCCTTTGGAGGAATCTCTTTCAGTCCTTTCTTCTTCGCTGCCTTTTCATCTCCAAAGCCTTTGGGAGACAATGCTGGTTAGAGGCAAAAAGAGCTCTATCAGCTGAAGGAGACCATCAGCTCCATCCTGAAATAGTCCTCACGTATTGCCTCTGAGAGAAAAACAGAAAATAGGCTACCGAATTGTGAATTGCCTTTCATATTGGCAGAAGCAAGAAATTTCCTTAATTCAGAGTTGGCTTTTGTTTTAAATATCAGAGAAGTAAAGTCAGTGATGTTCTTATTATGATAAAAAGTTTCTAGTTTTTTTCAGCATTCAGAATATCTTCCTAATTCCCTTTCATCTTTAAATTATACCTTAATCATAGAATGCAAAAGTGATCAACATCTTTGTAACTCAAATCTGTGCCATTTGGAGACAAGAAACAGCTTCTTTTAGTGACCAGGAATTGTTGAGGTGGGAGAACACCTCTAGGACACCACCCCAGTGTCCACTAACGCTGAACCCAAATCAAAATCTCTCCCACTGATGAATTGAAAGGGGAATCTTGATTGAGCTGAAACCAACTCTGGGATTCTGTGCACATAAGGTGGTGATATGCATGACCACGTGCTGATCAGCCAATTGAATCTCCTTCATCAAATACTTGTGTCCCCGGAAATGTGCCAGGAAACTGGGATGAGACTATCCCTCTCCCCAGCACTCCCTGCCTGCATGGTCTCACTCAGCCTCCCAAGTCTCTCACCTGTTCTCACATTTTGACATTTAGGTTTATAATTCACTGTACACAGATCTATTTATACAGCAAATTCAGTATGGTTCTGCTTCAGATCCAGGAGAGCCTCTTTCTACTCCTGTCTCCTGCAGCCTGGACACCACTACCAGTGGAGACTTAGGAGGGGTGGGTTGGTGCAGTGTTAGTATATTCCTGAAAGTACCCATGATAGCATCTGCTCCTGGTAGGGACCTCACTGCTCTAGATAATCATTCTAATTTTTATACTCTTATTCTAATCAAATTAGATTGTTTAGCCACTATTCCTAAATGAATATGGGTTTTGAGTTAGTTGTGAGGTGGTATACTTAGGAATTTAGACTGTATCTTTGTGGAAGTTGCTAAGATATTCTTGGTTTGTTTCAAAAGTAAGGCTGCACAAGAATAAAATCTCACCTTTCCATGCAGGAAAAGCAATAAAATGAACCCAAACCACCTTCTCTGGGACTGGCACTCACCTGTTAACTCTCACTCTCCGGAATGCAGTGGTTGTTTCCAGATGTGATTACAGCTGTGTGAGTCAGACCTCCTGGTGAGGAGTTTGCGGACAGGGTTCTAGCTGCTGCAGAGGTTTTGCTTTTTAAGTAGTGGGGATTCTCCCAGAGCCCCCCAGGTGTCATCCCTGGATACTGGGGAGTGAAGGGAAAAAAAGGGTGATCCTGACACCAGTATCAACACATCTGTGGATAAAAGAGCTTATTTACTTTCTTCTCTCTTCCTTTCACTTTGGGCACTTTGAAATCCAGATGCTCTGATTTTTATAGAGCTACTAATTGCCACTGGACATTTAAACATTTACTGGTGCTATTTTGTGCTAGGGATTTGGTGATTAGGAAAAGGTAGCCAATGAATGGCGATCTGTAAAACTCTTCTGCCCCTGCAGAGTTTATAGATCAGCAAGGAAACAGGCATGCAAAGCAGTAATCACGATCAGTGGGGGGATTATGTATATCTTACTTCATAAGGGTTTTGGATGTTTGTGATATTTTTGGTGCTGGGGATCAAATCTAGGGCCTTGTACATGTTAAGCACACACTCTAACACCAGGTGACATCCCCAGCCCAAGGGCCACATATTTTATGTATTTGAACATTTTTGAAATTGGGACCTGTCAGACCATCATGACTGACCAGGTGGTCATGACCATTGATATGATTATCCAGGCCACCGGGAGGAAGAAAACCCCAAAGTCAGTACCAAGCACGCTCATGTCATTGAAGGTGATACTGTGTGAGAAAGCATGGATGCTCATCATTCACTGAAGTTGTTTTAGGCATATCTTACCCAGTTTACTTAGCTTACATTTTCCTTTTACATATGCACAAGATAGACATAGGGTAAAAGTTTCAGTATGTATAAAATACTATTTCTAAATGATAAGGAAGCAATCTGGCATCATTTGTTTCTTAGAGGTAAAATTAAACTGCATTTTATTTTATTTTATTTTTGGTACTGGAGATTGAACTCAAGGGCACCTGACCACTGAGCCACCTCCCCAGCCCTATTTTGTGTTTTATGTAGAGACAGGGTCTCACTGAGTTGCTTAGCGCCTCGCCGTTGCTGAGGCTGGCTTTTGATTCTCCTGTCTCAGCCTCCCTAAGTGCTGGCATTACAGGCTTGCGCCACTGCACCGGCTAAACTGCCTTTTAAAGTCAAATGGTGTCTTAGGGTTGGTCAAGTGCTGATGAAGCACATTTGTGTCTCTAGCCAAAAGGACCTGGGAGATTATACACTGTGATAGTGGTTGCTTTGAGGGAGTAGCATGGTGGGGCCTTTCATTTTTTACATGTTTGAACTTTTTAGAAGCATGCATATCCTTACGTAATAAAGGGGAATAAAAGGGGATAAAGGGGATAAAAGCTCAGTGATGTAAGTGCTCATGATATATCAAAAGAGCTGTGTTGCAGTGTTGCCCAGGGGTAGGACTAAGGAAAACTTTGCAGAGGAACTGATGTTGGAACTAAGCTTTGAAACAAGTGTGGTGTTTTTTTTTTTTTTGCCTGATGCCATTTTGGGAGTGGAGTGGAACTCAGTTGTTAAAAACCAACCAACCCCAGTGAAATATTCTGAGTAATAAACTCAGTCCTCAGATGTTGATAAAGAAAGTAATTGCCAGTAATGGGCTAATATGGATTTGAAACTTGGCTATGAGCAATTAATTGAAAGGAACAAAAGGGATGGGGGAATGGTTGACATGAAGTGTGGGATGTTTCCTGATTTTGGTTTGGACAAAGGAGGTGGGATAACGTGGGTTTGCAGACAGATTTGGAGTTGGTTATACTTGGGCTCAGGCTGGGCTCAGCCACTTGCCAGTGTGACCTTGGAGAGATTGCTTCCTTTCTTTAAGCTTCAGTGTTCTCATCTACATTCAGTCAATCAATCTTTCTCTTTTTCTTTTCTCTTTCTTTTTGTACTGGCTATTGGTTTTACTACTGATCTACATACCCACCCTTTTCATTATTTATTTTGAGACAAGGTCTCATTAAGTTGCTGAGGGACTCATTAAGTAGCTGAGGTTGGCCTTGAACTTGGGATCCTCCTGCCTCACCCTCTAGAATTGCTGGGATTATAGATTTCCGTAGAGTGCTTACTGTATATTGGATACATGGTGTAAGTGGATAATAACTGATCAGTAAGATGTTACTTTGCATACCAGATCTTTAAGGATTTCCTGCCAAGTCAGCCTGGACTGTGACTCTGGAGGAACAATCAAGGCTAAGGCAGTTCTTAGAAGAGCCTGGCTTCTGATCTCAGGCAAATGGATTGAAATCCAGGAAAGGTTGAGGCAATCCCATTAAACCCTTAACCATTCATTGCTTTGAACCATACTTCCATCATGCAGTAACTGGAGGAAATCCATCAGCAAATACGTAATATTTGAGGTTATTCTTTGTCAAATGGTAGTAATGGATTAAATGGAAATGCCAAAAAAGTAGGTAGCATGGTGCAACTTCATCTATCTAGTAGAAGACCCTTTTATTTATTTTTATGTGGTGCTGAGAATCGAACCCAGTGCCTCACGCATGCGAGGCAGGCGCTCTACCACTGAGCCACAATCCCAGCCTCATAGTTCTTTCTTTTTTTTTTTTTTCTAAATTTTTTTTTTAGTTGTTGAGGGACACAGTGTCTTTATTGTTTTTTTGTATGTGGTGCTGAGGATCGAACCCAGGGCCTCACGCATGCGAGGCAAGCGCTCTACCGCTGAGCTACAATCCCAGCCCCCTAGTTATTTCTTTTTAAAAAAAATTTTTTTTTTTTTTAGTTGTAGATGGACACAAGTATCTTTATTTTATTTATTTATTTTTATGTGGTGCTAAGGATCGAACCCAGGGCCTCACACCTGTGAGGCAGGCGCTCTACCGCTGAGCTACAATCCCAGCCCCATCTGGTTATTTCTTGATGGTCGCTCTCCTTATGTTGGGGTTGGATTTTCTGTGGTGATGGCTGGGACTCTGACCTTGCTGAGGAGGTTGGACACCAACTTCTTGTGATAGGAAAGTGCCACCCTCCTGCCTTTGTTGTCCTCATTACACCCAAGTTCCTGCTAAAAGGCAGCCTGCTGAACCCGTGTGCCTTTGGTTCCCTAATCGAGAAAATGTCTACTTTGGGGAGTGGTAGTTCGGTTGAGATAAGTGCTTACTCTGAAGCCTGGAGCTGCAGCTGTGCCACTGTTAAAACCTAGACCATCCTGTTTCTCCAAGGACTCCAAACTCTGTGATTAAATCTTTGTCCTTTCATAAGACTTCCTTTCTCTGGGCCTTAAATATGATTCAGATGTTAATTCACACTTGGGTGTGAGGGAGTGCTAGCTCATCTTTTTCACCAGTGCATTTGAATATTTAAGAGGCTGTTTACTAACCCCAGTGGAGTGTGTAACTCCAGGTATGTCCTGGGGAAGTGGCCTGGATCCAAGGAAGCCATATTGCATAGAAACTTGCGTTTTCAGTCAACTCTGCTGAGCTGGTCCTGCTCTGCTGATTGCCAGCTACACTTCAGGGTGTGTTGATGTCCTGTGTTTTGAGACCCAGGCCACTTCCATGACTGGTCTGAGCAGTTAACATTGTTTTGTATGAACTTGGGCTAGGGACCACCTGCATTTTATTGACACATTTTCCTGTTGTCTCTTAAGCAGCATGTCTAGAAGGGTGGTTTACTGTGATTTCCCATTCTTCTTTTTTTGGTACTGGGGATTGAACCCAGGGGCGCTCAACCATGGAGCCATACACACATCCCCAGCCCTTTTTGTATTTTATTTTGAGACAGGGTCTCACTGAGTTGCTTAGGGTTTCGCTAAGTTGCTGAGGCTGGCTTTGAACTCACCATCCTCTTGCCTCAGCCTCCCAAGCTTCTGGGATTACAAGCATGTGCCACCGCGCCCAGCACTGATTTCCCATTCTTAAAGTTAAACTTAAAAATTTTGGGATGGAGGCAGCCTGGTTGATAAGAGGTTTTAGAGGTAGCAGATTGACAGCTGACACAACATTTAAAAACAGATTCACAGTCTGTGAACCTAATGGAAGCCACTACAGTATATACTTTAAAAGGGTAAATTTTATGGCATGTGAATTATATCTTAGAAAAAATAAAATACCGAATCTGGTTCGTAAACCATGCTACCTCCATTGTGTCTGCCACAGTAACCCCCACCCCCATGCCTGTGTCCTTTTCTATTTCTTATTTTTATTTTTTTTGGTACCATGGATTGAACTCAGGGGTACTCAACCACTGAGCCACATCCCTAGCCCTATTTTGTGTTTTATGTAGAGACAGGGTCTCACTGAGTTGCTTAGCGTCTCGCTGTTGCTGAGGCTGGCTTTGAACTCGCAATTCTCCTGTCTCAGCCTCCCTAAGTGCTGGGATTACAGGCGTGCGTCACTGCACCTGGATCTGTGTCCTTTTAATTTTTATTCTTGTTTTATTTAGGCTTATATGTTGACAGTGTAAATTGACTCATTGTACATAGATAGAGGATAACATATCAATTCTCTAGTTGTAAGTTGTATAGAATCACAACATATATGCAGTCATACATAAAGTTAGGGTTATTATGACCATCATATTCCATCACCCTTGCTGTCCCCATGCCCCCTCCCCCCTTACACCCCTGTGAACGGAGATCCACCATTGTTCCCATGTCCTTTCCCACATTATGGATCAGCATCCACTTATCAACGAGTACATTCGGCATTTGGTTTTCTGAGATTGGCTTACTTCACTTAGCATGATATTCTCCAACTCCATCCATTTACC
>PVHX01028022.1:0-18631 GCA_004024805.1 Geosciurus inauris | reverse complement strand
CCCAGCACTTAGGGAGGCTGAGACAGGAGAATTGCGAGTTCAAAGACAGCCTCAGCAATGGCGAGGCGATAAGCAACTCAGTGAGACCCTGTCTCTACATAAAACAAAAAATAGGGTTGGGGATGTGGCTCAGTGGTCGAGTACCCCTGAGTTCAATCCCCAGTACCAAAAAAAAAAGGAAAATAAATACTGAAATTAAAAAAACAAAAATATAGAGAACTTCAAAATATAGTCAATGATAAGTCAATCAAATCCACAGAAAGAGTGGCAGTTCTAATTATAATAAAATTATTATAATGTTTATAAAAATATTAAGATACAAATAGAACAATAAAAAACAATGGAATGCAATAGAAATGTCAAATATGCACATGCCTCAAGTTCCAGAGAGAGGGAAAGAGAGAATGAGGGAAGGAGCAGGAAGAAGGATAGTATGGCTATAGTAATTTTTAAATATAGAATTATTAAGAATTCTAAAGCGAATGCAAGACATTAACACACATACTCATATGAGCCAAAACCAGGATACACACAATTAAACTATACTTAGATACATTGTGAATGAAATCAGTGAAACTGATCAAAGAAAATTTTAAAATAATCCCTGAAGTGCTGAAAGAACATAACTCTAATCTAAAATTCAGTACTCAGGAAAATGAAATGTTAAAAAAAAATTGAGAACTTGTCTTGCACTAAAAATAAAATAAGATGGATTATTTTTAGACCAAAAGGAAAATTTCTTAGAAGTAAACATGGAACTATAGGAAAGAATAAAGAAGACTGCAAAAGGAAAAGGTATGGGTAAACATAAAGGGGAAGTACCTACACAAATTAGCATTTTAAAATTTTTATAATTTGAAATAATTGTAGAACTAAAATTCATGAGAAAAACAGTACAAAAATCAGGAAAGGGAAAAATGTAATTAAAATCAATCTTATCAACTGAATGACAGATTTCACATCCTGTAACATGATTGCTCGATCATTCCTATTACAAAATCATCCCCACGGAAAAATTCAAAGAGAGCAAGAGTGTACAATTTAATTAATTAGCTAAACTGAGTAATTAGTAATTAGACTCACAGAAACCTAATATCAGAAGAGTGATAATAAGATTATAAGCTTTATTATTATAGATATGAAGGGTCTCCAATTTCCAACTAGCCAGATATCTTCAATTGCTCTGTTCCCAGATTTACAAAGCAACTCTGAAAAAATGCCCATGCTGTGGTAGTAGGGAAGCATTCTGTGAAATCTTGAAACTTTTATATGTTTTGTGAAATCACAAATGTATGTGTCTTCTTAAGCTAATCAACTGTTTTCTATAATGATTACTTTTGTGTGTCAACTTGGCAAAAGTGATCTTTTCTGGAGAACGAAAATTGTACTTCAGGTTTACAGTATCAGTTCCTGTCTGTGTTCCTAGCCTTCAGGTAGTCCACAAACATTTCAAACTTGCTAGCATACAATTGTGTATGGTATCTCTTTCTCCATTTATGTACAACATAGGACACACATGCCCACACACAGGAACACACACACACTCACATTGTTCTGTTTCTCTGGAAAATCCAATACCATGTTTCTATTTTCCTCATACATTTGATGTAGTGAAGCATAAACTGACTGGATTGTTTTCTCTTTCCACATTTTTTAAATTGCTACATTATAATTGTAGCAATTTATATGGGATTTATTGTTACATATGCATACATGCACACAATATAACAATATATTTGGCCAGTATTACTCCCAGTACTTCTCCCCACCTCTTACCACCTCTTGATTCCTTTCCTTTACTGATCTCCCTTTGATTGTCATGAAATCTGGCCCCTCATCTTTCTTTTCATTTTTTCTAACTTCTGAATATGAAAGAGAACATATGACCTGTGACCTTCTGAGTTTGGCTTATTCTGCTTAACATAGTGGTCTCAAGTTCCATCCATTTTCCTGCAAATGACATAATTTTATTTTTCTTTATAGTCAAATAAAACTCCATTATTTATATATACCACATTTTCTTTATCTGTTCATCTGTTGATGGGATTATTTTAAATGCCCAGTTGAGACATTGGCGCAATCATCTTATTTGCTTGATAGGTGAAAAGTAGAACATATTTTTGAATTTGAGTAGGTTCCATACAGAGCTAAATATGGAATATCTCCTAAATTTTGAGGGCATGTATTGTGTAGTAATTTCATTCAGTGGTAGTCATGAGCCCCTGTATGAGAAAATATTGAGTTAATCTCCGAAATTCTTCCATAATTACCATTTTAAGCAAAAACTCTCCTTATTTTGATGAGTACTGGCTTTGTGTTCAATGTCAATGCACTTAGTAAAATCTTTTAATTTTAGTAGATTTGAATGATTTTTAAAGTGATCCATACAAATGGAGATAACTAATTTGAACCACACAGTATTTAATATAGTGTAAAATGGATAGAATATAGAGGTAGTTTTTATTGTTGGAGATCTGAAAGAATATCTCTTCACCAAGAATGGTGATATATTTTCCTAAAACAGACTTTAAAGCACTATGTCTAAACCAAACCATCTAAATTTATAATTATTTTATACGGTTCCTATAGGTTAACCTCTAGTCTAAAAGTAGTGGATGGATTTTTAATTTCCTTTAGTACTTACAATCTTCTATAAGAAATAAAATATTTTGAACCTTAGAGAAATCAAATACTAGGCAAGCCAGTTAATTTTCACATCATCTCTTTTTCAGTCCTCACAAATGTGAGAATGCCTTGTAGCCTTCTTAGAAAAGTCAAGGTGGTTCATGCTATGATTACATATATGAAAAAATCTCTTCTACTTTTACAATGATAAAAGACAAATGAACAATTTCCCTGTATAAGATATCATGACTTATTTTCATCAAAAATTCAATTAAGAAAAGAACATATTATATATGTAAAAATATTTAAATTGAATATCATTTTTAGAGTGCGGTAAATTTATCCCCAACATCTGTTGAGCACATTTATCCAGCCTGTTTTTGTTCAGAAATGGTATTTTCTCATGGTGATAAATTTTATATAGAAAGGCATTCTCAAAACAAATTTATTATACCACTGTTATATGGTAAGTCTTCCTGACTTACCATCTACTAAAATATATACACTCTAAAAAGTCATTATCCTGACCTTTTCAATTACAACTAGTGATTACTTAGTTCTTTTTTCTAATGTTTTCTCAAAAAAAGAATATCTCTGCATCATCTTCAGTTGCAGCCCACTGGTTAAGAAAAAGGATAATTTCAAGGATAGCACAATATTACATTTAGCAATTTTGAATAGCACCTACACCCCTTAATTTGCTCTTCTGCTATTATTTGTGCTGCTAGGATTTTACAGTTAGTTACAGCACACTGTCTAAAAGCTTTGGGTAAGGTCATTCCAGTGGACACACTTTGTAAACACTAAAGCTTCACCCAGAATATCTATGCCTAATAATTCTTAATCCATCTTTTACCTTGTTTAGTTGTTACTAGACACAAATACCTTTTCTTGAGCACAATAGCTTGGTTTTCACAGTTCAAAATAAAAAATGAAAGAAAAAAATTCTCATGTCCCCTAAGATACTATAGCTTCAAAACTCACTTGAACAAATGTGCTATTGTACATATTTCCTGTAGTACAGGAAAAATCTCATTTTATCAGGCCTTTAAAAACCAGAAATACAAAAGGTTGATTGAAAACAGTTCTGGACTTTGATAAACAAACATGCATACCATTAAAATAATGGCCAATGTTACCTACTTTTGATTTTGTCCAACTCCCTTTATTTTCCAAAAATACATATTTTCTTTTATAGATAGGTACAACTATATATTTAATCAATATACGTTGTGGTTTCCCTTTTCTCTGCTTAAATCAGAAAAGAAGCCAAGGCTATTAGGCAATAGTCATGTATTCATACACACATATTTTTATAATGTTCATGTATCATGTAACCTTTGTGGCAAGAAAGTTAAGTATCATTATATAGCAAGACCTTCAATTGAGGGCTCATAACTCACATTGCAGTCCATTAGTCTCAGATAAAGCTTACAATAGCAGACATGATTACTTAAACAGTTCAGGAATATATGATGAGGGCATTAGTCAGTCATCTAATATAAGTAATCATAAAAGATATGCCACAATTTATTATAGTTAGATCAGCCAATAGGGCTGAATCACCAGAAAAATTATTTCCCTTTATGTATACATCCAACTCATTTCATAAGTGAGATCTCAGGAACAGGGTTCACTGAGACTGAAACAGACCAAGAGGAGGAGTTAGTGTGGATATCTGATGCTAGCATTCACGTAAACTATAATTTAAGGTCAGCAAAAAGAGTTTGACATTCTTTTTTACCCTATGAAGATGTTAGATGCCAAACCATCTTAGAAGTTGGCTTTGATTCACCTGCAGGTGTGAAGAGTTGAATGTGAGTAGCCATGGTGATTGAATAAATAAAAAAGCAGTGTGGAAAAAGTACACCTCTGAGACTTGAAATTTTACAGCAGCCAAAATATATTGTAATATTTTAAGAGAGATTTTTTAAAACTCAGAATGAAGAACATCAAATCTTAGATGTCGTATTGTTTGATTTTACAAAGTAATGGTACATAGTTTTTGGTAAATAGGTACCCAGCCCCTTTTGTTTTTCTACGTCTATGAGTTTTTTATGTGCTTATAATTGCATTTTCTAGGAAGCACGTAAGTACATAAATTCCATTTATTTTCGAAGTAACAACTAAAGAATGATAGTAGATGTTTAAATCATTTCTTGGGAGTGAGCTTAGAGAAAGTGATTAAGACAAAATGACTAGTTTTATAGGAAATTATTTTTACAGTCACTGAGTCAAGTCAGGTTTATACAATGCTCTGTTTATTACCAAATATGAACACATTTGGATCTAAATCATTTTTAACATACTTTCAAGTATAGTCAACTTGTGATTGTGAGAAAATAAAATAGCTATAATATGCACTTTTCAAACATAAAAATATAAGTTTTTCTTGTTATCTTACTCTAAATTCTTCAAGAGATAAAATATTTTATTTTTTTACAATTAATAATTTAGACAGTAAATTTAACTATCATGAACAGTTAAGATCGTATAATCTGACTCTTCATTAAGCAAGTGTTACCAAACACAAAAAGGGAAGATATGCATCAATAAATATTACAACAGTGGAGAATTTAGCTTTTTAGCTACCTCTGTGGTTTAAGAACAATGGAAAATAAGTTAGTTTTAATAGAAAAATAACACAGACAATAACAATACTAAATAGTACAATTGTTATTCTTGATTTTATTGACATTTTAATCTAAATTGAGGCACTTAAGGCTGAAGTTTGACACTTTGTCAGATTAAACCTTTGTAACAAGGCTTTTGATTACTAGGGTGTTCATTACCAAAACATATATAGAGAGATTTTTATCAGCATAAATTCTCCCTTGCCTGTGAAGTCCACAAGCAGCAGGAGATAATCAAAGGCTAAATATCCATGTAGAATAAGACTTAAAACTACTTAATTATTTTTCAATATACAATACTCAAAGCCTGACACACAACTAGGAGAAAAGCACAGCCTATGTTCATTATGGAGGCATCAAATCATGAAGCCTCTATCAATGCCTCTCCCTAAGGCAGACTCATTCCACATACATTCTGTTTCTCAAGCTCTACCCTTTATCTCTTGTTCTGATTCTTAAGTGTGCTCTAAATATTGGTACTTGGAGGTTGCCAATTCCTTTTCTCCTGGATGAAGTTCTACATCATTTGAGAATAACACTAACTCAGAGAACATAGGTACATGGAGGTGGTTTGAAATTATGTTGTGGACATTTTAAATGATGTTTATTTTATGAAATATAGATATAATAAGAGTAGGAGCATAGCACAGGGTGCAATGAAAAGGAAACAGAGTCAAATCAATGTAACAAGAAAATGCCAGAAGTAGTAGAAATAAAGTACAGGATATTATATTTTGTAGAGATAGAATCAGCTAATTATTAATTTGTTAACATAGTTATGATCAATTCAGTTGAAACACATGATGGAACATTTTTTCCTTAAAGGTGCATACAATTTACTAAAAAAAAAGAATTAACACAATATTGTAATACAATAATAGATGCTATGTTAGAGGATTACTATGGAAACAGAGTGACACTTTGCATGGCATATAGTATGATAGTAGTAATTTAGGGTGATATTGTGTCCAAGATTAAACTTAAAGATAAAAGGCCCCATGGGAAAGAGGAACATCTGATTCCTATTAATATTCCATACATGCTTCACAAGGAGAGCAATTTTAGATAAGAACACTGCAACTCAAAGATAATTCTTCACAATCACTTTTATAGCTATGTAAGAAGAGACCATGGAACTAAGTTATGGCCAATAGCATCAAAACAAATGTATTGCATGTAATTTCTGAGTTATCATTCTCAGTGAAAGAACTTTTGTCTCTGGTTGAAAGTAGGATGAATATACAGGTGAGGAGGGAAATTCAGATCAGAAGTTGGTGATATTACTCAGTCTTATTTCTGCCATACTATTTCAGTCCCCCAAGATGGCAGAGGAACAAATACAAAGTAGACCCTGATAAATTCACAAATCAAAGACAAGCATAATACATGAAAAACCTATATAAGAAGTCTTGAATCATTTTAATGATTAATATTTTGAGTCTGTCCCCTTTTAGCTTAAAGCACATTCTGCCTAACATTTTGGTGAGATGAGAATGAGAAAATTTTATGTAAGGAATATAATTTGATCACAAATTTTCTGGACTTAAGAATAAAAATATTGGGCTGGGATTGGCACTCAGTGGTGGAGCACTCGCCTTGCACATGTGAGGCACCAGGTTCAATCCTCAGCACCACATAAAATTAAATGAATAAAATAAACGTATTGTGTCCATATACAACTAAAAATATTTTTTAAAAGAATAGAAATATTGAGTCCTTGACCTAAATTAAACAAGTAATACATAAATGACATCCTCAAATCTTATTTAATATTAAATATTGACAACTATTGGATATCAATATAGTATAATCAGTGAATAAAAATTAAAAGCAATCTCCACAACATAGCGTTTTTGTTAGAAAAGGAGAGTCCATAAATACAAATTTATATAATAACTGAAGGTTAAAACTATGTTAGACATTCTCAAAATAAACTGAATTTCAGAAAATAAGGTTTCAAAGTTAAGCAAAGTTGAACTGCAAACATGTTGGGAAGAAATAAATTTGAAAAATAGGTCTTCAGTTCAATTATGAAAGACTGTTATTATGTAAATAAGGGTTAAAGACTCTTAATACTTTAAATTACTTTGAGTTGATTTTTGCGAGTGATATAAAACATACATGCAATTTCATTGTTTTACATGTGAATACTCAGTTTTCCCAACATTATATATTGAAGAGACTTTTTCCCCATTGTGATTCATTGGCACCTTTATCAAAAATCAGTTGGCTATATATATGTGGGTTTATTCTGGGGCCTCTAATTGATCCCTGTTTAGCTGATCTATGCCCGCCATTTTCCCAGCACCACATTTCCCTAAGTCCAACTTTGTAATATATTTCACAATCAGGAAAGATTTTTCTCCTTTATCGATATTTCCTTGGCTGTTAAGAATATTTTTGTGTTTCCATATGAATTTTAAGATTATTTTCTCTATTTCTATAAAAAATATCATTAAGATTTTTACAGACTTTTATTGAATTTATAGATACCTTTGGAAAATATAGACATTTTAGCAATGCTAATCTTCCAGTCTGTGAACATGAACTTTTTGCCATTTATCTGCTTAAAGTAATGATTTTTTAAATATAGTGATTTGCAGTTTTCCATGTGTATTTCACCTCCTTATTTAACTTTATTTCTAAGTATATATGTAAATGGTATTATTATTTATTTTTCTTATCAGGTAGTTTATTATCAGTATACATAAATGCTACTGATTTTTGTATGCTGATTTTATATCATGCAACTTTACTGACTTTATTAGTTATAACAGTTTTTTAGTGGACCCCTAAGTTATTCCATATTAGACCATGTCATATACATGCCTAATTTTGCTCTGGCTAGGACTTTAAATACTATGTTGCACAATTGTGGCAAAAATGAGTATTCCTGTCTTGTTCTTGATAATATAGAGAAAGCTATCAGATTTTTTAAGATTGAGGATAATATTAGCTGTGTATTTGTCATATGTGACTTTATTATTTGATGAAAATTCTGTACTTAATGAGAGTTTTTAACATAAAAGCATGTTGAATTTTGTCAAATGTTTTATTTATTCCATATCTTGGTAGAAAATGAGGAAATTGAGGTCCAGGACAGCCCTTCCAATCCATGCAGAGGCCAGGGAGGCCCAGGACATCCTTACCAATAGGTGTGGAGGATAGGTAGACACAGGACAGTCTTGCTAACCCTTGCAGAGACAAGGCAATCCCAGAAGAGCCCCACTAACCAGTGCAGAGCCCAGTCCCAAGCCCAGGCCAGTAAGGCCCACCTTACTGAGGACCGAACCCATACACCACAGTGCTATATCTCCAAACAAGCCACCCAGAGACATCATTGGGCTTGCCCATTCAGCCTCATCTCTAAAAGTGATTGCTGCCATCTTGGGACACCTCCCACACCATCTCAGGTTACCCCTGCTGCTGCCATCTCAGCCTCTACCTTCAGACACCACTCAGTGGCTGGAAGCCCAATACCAAGATACTTACTGGTTTGATTCTACCCCACCATCAACTACAGACATGGATGCTTCTATCTAAGAACAATAGCCAGGACATGGAAGATGATCACCAATTTCCCTGTGGGCTTGGTTACACCAGAAGTATACCTGCTAGGTGTGCTAATAGCTACCATCTTGTTCCATAGCAGGAGAGAGCCTTGAACTGGGTCACCTCTTTCTCTCTTTTCTATTGTTAACAGCCAACTTCTTTTGATTCATCTTTCACTCTTTCTATGATCTAATACCTCTGCATTCTTACCTCCTACCTCATAAACATCACATCCTACACTCCTCTCATTTCTTTCTTTGTCCACCATTAGAATCTGTGGACCCTACTGCAAATCTGTTCATATTGCAGATAATAATTGAATATACTATTCCTGTCTATTGTAACAAACTAATCATCAAAATAGGAACTATTTGGCTGAAGGTTGTATATCATTTGCATTGGATGCTGTTAATATTAATCTCCCCCCTAAATGTGAGACATCAGTAACTTGCAGAGACATTATAAGATTACAGGGTAGAAACTATAATATTTCAGATCTGCACTGATATGAGGGAAAACAGATGCAAAGTATGAAAATACAAGGGAAGAATGTACCCCAAACAAACCAAGATGATACAATATAGAATTAATTGAAAGTACAGTAGATGAAATGTCAGAGGAGTTCAGAATGTACATGATTATAATAACCTGCAAATCAAATAATGATGTAAAAGAGCAAATATAGGCAACAATTCATGACTGAAACAAAGAAATAAGAGTAAATACAGGCAAAAATTGATTACTCAAACAAAGAGAAAAGAGCAAATACAGGTACAAAAGATTACTTCAAGAAAGAGATAGACATTGTGGAAAAAACCAACAGAAATCCTTGAAATGAAGGAAGCAATAAAGCAAATAAAAAACAAAATACAAAGCATCACCAACAGACTAGATCACTTGGAAAACAGAACCTTAGACAATGAAGACAAAATATACAATTTCAAAAATAAAGTTGATCACACAATGAAGACGGTAAGAAACCATGAACAGAATATCCAAGAATTATATGATAACATCAAAAGACCAAATCTAAGATTTATTGGAATAGAGGAAGGCACAGAGTTTCAAACCAAAGGAATGCACAACCTCTTTGATGAAATAATGTCAGAAAATTTCCCAAACATGAAGAATAATTTGGAAAATCAAATACAAGAGGCTTATAGGATACCAAATGTACAAAATTGCAACAGACCTACACCAAGGAACATATAATGAAAATGCCTAGCATACAGAATAAGGATAGAATTTTAGAAGCCGCAAGAGGAAAGTTTTAGATTATGTATAGGGGAAAAGCAATTTGAATCTCAGCAGATTTCTCAACCCAGATACTCAAAACCAGGAAATCCTGGAACAACATATACCAAGCTCTGAAAGAAAATAAATGCCAACCAAGAATCTTAAATCCAGAAAAATTAAAGTTGAGATTTGATGATGAAATAAAAACCTTCCATGATAAACAAAAGTTAAAAGAATTTACAGTGAGAAAACCTGTACTACGGAATATTCTTGGCAAAATATTACATAAGGAGGAAATGAAAAACAATAAAAATCAGCAAAGGGAGAAACTACATTAAAGGAAAGGCTGATATAAGGAGAAACAAAGTCAAGTAAAAAGCCAAAACAAACCAAATGACTTAGAGTATAAACAATATTTCAATAATAATCATGAATGTTAATCACCTAAGTTCATCAATTAAAAGACACAGACTGGCAGATTGGATTTAAAAAGATTGAATAGCATGCTGCCTTGAAGAGACTTATCTTATTGGAAAAGACATCCACAGATGGAAGGTGAAAAGATGGGAAAAAACATACCACTCACATAGACCACATAAATAAGCAGGGGTTTCCATCCTCATATCAGATAAAGAGGATTTCAAACCAAAGTTAGAAGGGATAAAGAAAAACATTTCATACTGCTTAAAGAAATCAAACTTCAACAAGACATAACAATCATAAATATTTAGACTCAATGGGGCATCTACATACATAAAATAAAACCTTCTTGATTTCAAGGTTCAAATAGACCACAACTCAATAATACTGGGTAATTTTAACACACCTCTCTCACCACTGGATAGATCTTACAGATAACAGCTAAACAAAGAAATGATAGAACTTAATAATACAATCATTAATTTAGATTTAGCAGACATATATAGAATATTTCATCCATCAACAAGCAAATAAACTTTTTTCTCAACAGCGCATGGATTCTTCTCTAAAATAAACCATATGCCACAAAACAAGTTTTAGCATATCCAGATAGCAAATAGAGATAGTAACCTACATTCTATCAGACCATATTGGAACAAAATTAACAATCAATGATAAAGTAAAAAACAGAAGCTACTCAACATCTGGAGAATAAATACTATGCTATGAATGATGCATGAATAGCAGAAGATGTCTGGGAGGAGATTAAAAATAATTCTTAGAGGTAAAGGAGAATTCTGATACAACATATCAAAATATCTGGGACACAATGAAGGTGGAGCTAAGAGGAAAGTTTGTTGCATTGAGCTCATTCATTAAAAGAAAAAAAAAAAGTAAAAAATAAATGACCTGACATTACATCTCAAAGCCCAAGGAAAAGAAGAAAAAATACATAACAAAAGTAGTAGAACACAGGAAAGAATTAAAATCAGGTCTGAAAGTAATGGAATTGAAATAAAAGTAATAGTTGAAAAACTTGACAAAACAAAAAGCTGGGTTTTTTTTTGAAAAATAAATAAAATTGATAAAAAATTTCTTAGCCACACTAAATAAAAGACGAGAAAAAACTCAAATTACCAAAATCTGTGATGAAAAAGGAAATATCATGATAGATACCACTGAAATACAGAAGGTAATTAGAAAGTATTTTGAAAAGAACATCAAGAAATACAATAGAAGGTATTGAAGATACTGACAAATTTCTAGAGATATATGAGCTGCCCAAACTGAATCAGGTGGACATACACAATTTAAATAGATCAATTTCAAGCAAGAAAGTAGAAGACATCATCAAAAGCTTACCAACCAAGAAAAGCCTAGGATCAGACAGATTTTCAGTTAAGTTCTACATGGTTGCCAAATTTCTTGGTAAAATTCTGGAAAACTGCATAAAAAAATATTAAAAACATAGTACACCGTGATCTAGCAGGGTTCATCTCAGGGATAGAAGGTTGTTTTAACATTTGAAAATCAATAAATGTAACTCATCACATCTATAACCTTAAAGATAAAAATAATATAATCACTTTGATAGATGTTCAGAATACAAGAAACACTAGGTATATTAGGAATATATCTCAACATTTTAAAATATATCAATGCTAAGCCCAAAGCCAATATTATTCTAAATGGAAAAAACATTGGAGGCATTCTCTCTAGGAACTGGAACAAGGCAGAGATGACCTCTCTCACCACTCCTATTCAACGTACTCCTTGAAACTCTAGCCAGAACAATTAGATAAAAAAAAATTAATGGGATATGAATAGGAAAAGGAGAACTCAAACTATAACTATTTGCCAATGACACAATTGTATATTTAGAGGATCTGAAATGCCATCAGAAAACTTCAAAAACTCATAAATGAATTCAGCAAAATAGTAGGATATAAAATCAACACTCATAAATCAAAAGCATTTCTATACATCAGTGATGAACCCTCTGGAAGAGAAATTAGGAAAATTACCCCATTCACAATAGCCTCAAAAAAAAAAAAAAAAAAAAAAAACCTTGGGAATCAATCTAACAAAAGAGGTGAAAGACCTCTACAATGAAAACAGCAGAACACTAAAGACAGACATTGAAGAAGACCTTAGAAGATGGAACGATCTCCCATGTTGTTGGATAGGTAGAATTAATATTATCAAAATGGTCATACTATCAAAAGCATTGTACAGATTTAATGCAATTCCAATTAAAATCCCAATGTCATTCACCCAACAAATTAAAAAAAAAAAGAAATCATGAAATTCCTTTGAAGGAATAAGAAACCCAGAATAGACAAAGTGATCCTTAGCAAGAAGAGTTAAGCAGAAGGTATCACAATACCAGACCTTAAACTATGCTACAAAGCTATACTAACAAAAACATCATGGTACTGACATCAAAATAGACAAGTAGAACAATGGTACAGAATGGAAGACACAGAGACTAACCCACATAAATAAAGTTATCTCATACTAGACAAAGGAGCCACAAACTTACATTGGAGAAAAGATAGCCTCTTAAACAAATGGTGCTAGGAAAGCTGGAAATGCAGTGAAATGAAATTAAATCACTATCTCTTAATATGAACAAAGTAAATTCAAAGTTGATCAAAGACCTAGGAATTAGACCAGAGACCCTGCACCTATTAGAACAAAAAGTAGTTCCAAATCTTTATCATGTCAGATTAGGTCCTGACTTCCTTAGCCAACTCCTAATGCACAATAAATAAAATCCAGAATTAATAAGTGGGATGGATTCAAACTAAAAACCTTTTTCTCAGTAAAGGAAAATAATAACATACATAGAGTGTCCAAAGAGTTTGAGAACATCTTTACTACATGCACATCGGATAGAGCACTAATCTCCAATATACAAGAATTCAAATAACTTAACACCAACAAAATAACTAACCAATCTATAAAGGCTCTGAGGAATACAACAGACACTTCTCAGAGGAAGATATGCAATTTAACACAAATATATGAAAAAATGTTCAACTTCTCTAGTAATTAGAGAAATGCAAATCAAAACTACTCTAAGATTTCATCTCACTCCAGTCAGAATTTCAGTTATCAAGAACAAAAGCAATAATAAATGTTGGCGAGGATTTGGAGAAGAAGGAACACTCATACATTGCTGGTGGCACTGCAAATTGGTGCAACCACTATGAAAAGCTGTATGGAGATTTCTTAGAAAATTTGGAATGGAACCACCATTTGACCCAGCTATCCCACTCCTTGGTCTATACCCAAAGGATTGAAAATCAGCATACTACAGTGATACAGCCAATTCAATGTTTATAGTAGCACAATTCACAGTAGCTAAACTATGGAATCAATCTAGATGCCCTTCAACAGATGAATGGATAAAGAAACTGTGGTACATATACACAATGGAGTATTGCTCAGCATTAAAAGAGAATAAAATTATGGCATTTTCAGGTAAATGGATGTAGTTGGAGAATATCATGCTAAGCGAAGTAAGACAATCCCAAAAAAACAAAGCCGCAGGTCCTCTCTGATAAGTGGATGCTAATCCATAATGGAGAGGGTGAGTGTGGGGAAAATGGAGGAATATTGGGTAAAGGGGAGCGAGGGAGGAGGGCATGGGGGCAGGAAAGATTGTGGAATGAGATAAACATCATTACCCTAGGTACATGTATGACTGCACATGTGATGCAATTCTACGTTGTGTACAACCAGAGAAATGAAAATTTGTGCTCCATTTGTGTACAATGTATTGAAATGCATTCTGCTAGTGTGTATAATTAACTAGAACAAAGAAGAAAAAATTTTTAAAAATTTAAAAATGATGAAATTATTAAGACAGTTGATAAATATATAACTATAAAAATATTCTAACATTCTATGACTATTGCCTAATAAACACAAAATTTTAAATGCCATAATGAATGAGTATAAATTAATAGTAAAATGATCAGACATTCAGGCTAATGCACTCCATTTAACCACACCAGTAGACACAAGTAGAGGCTAACCAGTAGAAAAATTAATGAGCACCATGAAGTCCTATTTCAAATGTAAAATACCTCAAGGTTAATTTGTTGGAATACTTCCATCCAAATCCCTTGTGCCAGAGGTGGAAAATGGAAGGTATGAGTGAGCCCAGAAGGAAGTTATAGGAAGGAAGGTGGGGGTAAACTGGAATGATAACATTGTTTTTTTTTTTAATGCCTATTTTGCATACATTTTGCTCCATGCTCAGCCCAGAACCATATATAAACTCTTAAACTGGTACACCAAAATGGGTTTTTCTGCTCTCAGGCCCCCTCCTGCAACATGGGAGTTTTATTTCTTCTTCCTTAAATAAATCCTGCTCTATTTACTCTTCCCTTCCAGGACTGTTTGTGGATTGTATTCTTCAACATTTGCAGGAAAAGAATCCAGAGGAATCTAGTTTCATATCAAAGCTCCAGTTTCAATGCTATCAAAATATTTAAATTTTACAATAGTAAATTAGCATCCTTGTGCTTGGGATAGCTCAGTGGTACAGCATGTGCCTAGCATGTACCATCAACAAAATTCTGACTCTGAATCTCAGAAATTAATATCCTTCACAATGCATTTAACTAATGTGTGTGTTCCTGTACATTATATATGGTTTCATACCTATGTAGATGATATATAGATATAAGTGCTTATATATGCTTATATATAGGTGCTTATCTTATCTGTGTATATTTATGCATGTGTGTATATACACACTATAATAGACAAAAAACAAAATAATAAATCATGTGATAAAAGTGCTTTATATACTTTAAAAATATGACTCTTACTAGAAATCAGATATAGTACTAAAATATAAATCATAGTTCTGAATATTAAAATAAATTGAAACAATCTTATGAAGATTAACAACACAAAATTGTATAATGTTTCCTAACTTGTGTATAAATTTTGACTTAATAATTTCTAAGATTTTGTGCTTGGAAAATAGAAAATCACATAATTTTTTATGTATCAACATTTAACATAGTATTATTTATAATAATAAAAATTATATAATACAAGGAAATACTATAAACTGTTTCATACTGTATCAACACATTATATAATCAATAAAATGATGTTTATCACTTGTGCTTAGTAACATGCAAGTTTAAGATATGTCATCAAGTTAAAAATGTAGATTATACATAACTATGTAAAGTATATATTAATTTTTGAAACATTGCATAAAATAGAAAATGTGAATATATGTTAAACTTTAACAGTTCTTGTTTATGAATTGTGAAATTTGGAAGATATTTTTGGATGTTTTGTATTTTGTCTCTTTATCTAAGAAACATCACCTGTATAAGCACAAGTGAAGAGAAAGAATAAAAAAGAAAGAGGAAGAGGGAAAGTGAGAGAAAATCAAAAAAACAAATTTAAATGCTTGAAACTTTCAAACAAAATAAAGTTAAAATGATCACTTGGCTGATGTTAATTTAACATTGCATTAAACTGGGTAGTACTGCATTATTTATAGTTTTTTGCATTTGACACATTGAAAAAGCCAACCTAACTTATACAAGTAATACTCTTATTACAATTTGTATGCATAAAATGAATAATTTTTACCAATTATAAATTTAATTATAAAGCACTTACTAATATGCATTAGATGAGGACATATTTGTTGTTCAGATAGTGAAATATGTATGCAAAGCAAATATCTGGCCTAAATCCTGACAAGATATAGGATTTTCAGGCTCAGACTTTTTCCATCACTTTGCTGTTTCCTTTTGCACTGTTTCCTCCAGCAAAACTCAAGATTTTTGTTCACTGAGTTATAGTGCTTTTCTAATTGTTAATAATTATTATCCTTGTAACTAGAAGTGTGTCTTGCCTTTATGTATCCAGTCACAGTGGTCCAATCACTTGGCCAGAAGATAAGATATAATAATTGGGAATTTTCTGCTTTGAGTCTCAATACTTCAATTGCATGAAATGAATACAGAAAAAATAAACACCTTTTTAAGCTATTTGAAACAATGCTGTGTATGAAAAATCAGTTGACTCTTAAAAATATGAATTGTACTGGAGAACATTGGTAATTTTAACCAAACTAGCTAGGCAGAACACTATCATAATTATTATAATAATCAATGCAAGAGTGATGTGAATATGGAACATTCATAATATCATACAATAATATATAATTAAATTAGTTATTACATCAATATATTATATTATAATAAATATGTTATAAATCAGAACTATATTTATTGAAGGGTAACAATAACACAGTAATTCTTCACTGAAAGCACATGTTGAACAAATGTTTTTATATTATTCCACAGAATTCATGTGAACTTTTATAGTAATTTTTATGGAAAACTGTATTGCCTTAAAGTTAAACCTTAATTCTTTTAAAAAGATAATTACAAAAAACAACAAATAGGCACAAGTTGACAGAAGTGAAGGAGAAAATTTTTAAAAAAACTGAAGATGCTCATGGTTGTAAAATTTCTGAGTCAAGCCATTTGTAAAGTCTACTTTAATTCTCAGACATCACATACTTTCAGTATACTACTATTAAGTGCTCAAACAAAGAGCCAAACAGTTTGAACTTCAATCTCATCTTCATCACTTCTCAGCTCTGTGTATTTGCATGGGTGACTTACCCTTCTTGTGCCTCAATTTCCTTATCTGAATGCAAGTCTTAATTACAGACAAAATTCAGTGATTAAATGAGTACCTATTTATGTACAAACAAATATAGGTATATATGTATGAATTGTGAAATTTGAAAGATATTTTTGAACATTTTGTATTTTATTTTATGTTTTTTATTTTTATGTATGTGTGTATGTGTATATATATATATGTATGTATGTGTATGTATATGTATGTGTATATATAATTATATATCCGTGCACATATCTACAAATTTTAACACTGAGAAAGTGTCTAGTACTAATAATTTAACATAATAGTTTTTTAAGAAAGAATTTCAAAAATATTAGAAACATTTAATAAACATCAATCATATGTATTTTTATTTTGAAGTACAACTATTTTCTTACAAAATTTACTCTATTAAAAAATTGTATGGTGCCACATGAAATGTGAATTTAAAAAAATGTTTCAGGAATTTTTAAACCAAAAATAAAATTTCTGTTATGTATTTAATTGTGAAAAATAAATTTTTCTTTAAAAATTATTAGGCAGACTACTAGAATACACTGTAACTGGGTTGACATTAAAACAAAGCAGTCATAGAACAATTAAAAGCAATTTATTATTATCACCATCCAGAAAAGAAAATGACTCTTATTTTTCACCAAGACATTTATTTTTCATCTATTTTCTCTACCTCAAAGTCTTTAAAAATTTTAATCTCATTATTTAGAAATTACAACATCTTGGCTTGAAAAACTACAAATGTGATTGACTATAAAAGGAGAAAAGTATTCCATGACCTATAAACAGAGAGGAAGACATACACAGAGGTAGATAAAAAATATTATTACAGATTTTTTGAAAATCCATGAGAATGAATAGAGAATTTGCTCTCAGTGGTGGGAGAGAATTACATTTTGAACTGAAAAAAGAAAATTTTAAATATCTGTGAAATGTAAAATATCAGTTTATGTTACCTGCTAACAATCAACATTGATACTGTCAATACGAATCATATGTTGATAGGAAAAGTCAACTTATTGACTTGCAACACAACAGAACATTCTTGGTAAAATATTCCATGAGGAAGACATAAAAAACAACAATGAAAACCTTCAGAGAAAGGAGCTACACTAAAGGCCAATCAAAGGAGAATCCCAGTCAAGTTAAAAACCAAAGAATAAACCAAAATGTCTGGAAATACAAACCATGTCTCCATAATATATTGAATGTCAATGGCCTAAACTCAGCAATTAAAAGACACAGCCTGGCAGATTGGATTTAAAAAAATGACCCAACAATATGCTGCCTCCAAGAGACTCATCTCATAGAAAGAGATACTCACAGATTGAAGGTGAAAGGATGGAAAAAAATTTATCACTCACATGGACTGCATAAACAAGCAGGAGTTTCCATCCTCATTTCAGATAAAGTAGACTTCAAACCAAAGTTAGTGAAAAGGGATAAAGAAGGTCATTTCATACTGCTCA
>PVHX01028021.1:0-18750 GCA_004024805.1 Geosciurus inauris | reverse complement strand
ATACCAGTCAGGCTGCGTCTCTGCACCCCAGAGGCAGAGGCTGCCCTGTCTGCACCTGTTCAGGCTGCTGCAGCAGAATACCATGGACAGGCAGCTCCTAAGCAGCAGGCCTTCTGCCAGGTCTGAAGGCCTGGAAGCCCAAGGTCAAGGCTCTGGCAGAGGTGGTGTCTGGTGAGGCCTCCCAGGGGATAGACGGCATCGTCGCGCTGGCAAGAGCAGGGGCTGGGGAGCTCTTGGGGCCCCTTCTGTACGGGCCCATCATGGGGCTCCACCCTCATGACCTAGTCACCTCCTAAAGGTTCTGCCTCCTAAGTCATCATCTAGAGGGACTGTAAATTCCTGGGTACGAAGACCACACTGCGTTTTCCTGGTGGTCCTAATAGTGCCTGGCGGAGCCCTGGGCAGAGGGCAGGTGCTGAAAAGACCGTCGGTGTTTGGCTGCTGTTTGGCAATCCCAGGAGACGGGCATTTCAATGGGGAGTTCAGGCTGTCGCTGAACTGTCTGTTTTCAGGAGGGAGCTCCATTTCCTGTAGTTTTGCTCTGTGGCTGACATGTTGATGAAGGACTTTATTTCACTTCACGCATGTCCCTTGTTTGACTTCCTGCTTTGGTTTTCCTCGCTTTAATCCTTGTTTTTTTTTTTTTTTAAATATTTTCATTAGGACATCATAATTATACACAGAACGTGGGTTCATTCTGACAAAATCATACATGTTATTTGGTTTTTGGTGTTAAGTTTTTTGAGTTCTTTATATATTCTCGTTATCGATCCCCTGTCAGAGTGACTGGCAAGGCTTTCCTCTGATTCCACAGGCCCTCTTCATGCTCCTAATCCTTTTCTTTGCACACAGAAGATTTTTAATTTGATGACATCCCACTTACTGATTCTCGGTTTTATTTCTTGAGTTAGGAGTCTTGTTGGGGAGGTCGGTGCCTGCACCTGATGTGATGAAGTGTTGATGCTGTTTTCTTCTAGTGCTTGCAAGGTTCTGGTCTGATTCTTAAGTCTCTGATCCATTTTGATTTGATTTTTGTACAGGTGAAAGATAGGGATCTAAATTCTTTTTTTTTTTTTTTTTTTTTGGTTTGGTACCAGGGATTGAACTCAGGGGCACTCGACCCCTGAGCCAGGTCCCCAGCCCTATTTTGTGTTTTATGTAGAGACAGGGTCTCACTGAGTTGCTTAGAGCCTCGCCATTGCTTAGGCTGGCTTTGAACTCGTGATTCTCCTGTCTCAGCCTCCCTAAGTGCTGGGATTACAGGCTTGAGCCACCGCGCCCGGCTTGGGATCTAAATTCATTCTTCCACATATGAATATCAAATTTCCCAGCACAATTGATTTAAAAGGCTGTCTTTTCTCCAGCATATATTTTTGGGAACTTTGTCAAGAACCAGAAGGCCATGGCCATGTGGGTTTGTCTCCATGTCTTCTACTCCATCCCACTCGCCCTCATGTCTATTTTGATGCCAATACCACGCTGTTTTTGCTGTTCTTCCTTGCATAATTTGGGATCAGGTATTGTGACGCCTCTTATGTCACTCTTCTTGCTCAGCATTGTTTTGGATATTCTGGGTCTCTTGTTCTTCCAAATTAATTTTAGGACTTTTTTTTCTAGTTCTGAGAAGAGAATTTTATTGGTATTTTGATGGGGATTGCACTGAATATTGAGATCACTGTCATTAATATGGCCATTTAAACAGTATTAATTCTGCCTATTCAATAACATGGGAGGTCTTTCCATCTCTCAAGGTGTCTTTAATTTCTTTCTTCAGTGTTCTATAGTTTTCATAGTAGAGAACTTTCACCTCCTTTGTTAGATTAATTCCCAGTTATTTTATTTTTTTGAGGCTATTGTAAAGAAGGTACCTTTCTTGATCTATTTCTCAGCTGAATCTCTGTTGGAATATAGAATATGATTATTGTTGGAATAATAAATTATATTGTTGGAATATAATATATGATTCCTGAGTGTCGGTCATGTACCCTGCTACTTACCAATTCATTTGTCAGCTCTACATGTCTTCTGGTGAAGTTTTTTTGGGTCTTCTGGATATAAGATCATCATCAGCAAACAGTGATGATTTCACTTCTTCTTTTCCAATATCTATCCCTTTAATTTCCTTTTCTTGTCTGATTACTCTGGTTAGAGGCTGGAGAACTATATTGAATACAAATGATGAGTGGACATCCTTGTCTTGTTCCTGATTTCAGAGGAAAAGCTTTCAGTCTTTCTTCATCCAGTATGATGTTATCTATGGGTTTGCTGTATGTAGCCTTTATAATGTTGAGGTGAGTTCCTTCTATCCCTAGTTCCTCTGGTGGTTGTTTTTTTTTTTTTTTTGGTACTGGGGAATTGAACCCAGGGGCACTCGACCACTGAGCCACATCCCCAGCCGTATTTTATGTTTTATTTAGAGACAGGGTCTCACTGAGTTGCTTAGTGCCTTGCTTTTGCTGAGGCTGGCTTTGAATTTGTTATCCTCCTGCCTCAGCCTCCTGAGCTGCTGGGATTACAGGAGTGTGCCACTGCACCCGGCCCTCCAGTGTTTTTAAGGTGAATGGTTGCTATATTTTATCCAAGGCCCCTTCTGCATCCATCGAGATGATAGTATGATTTTTGTTCTTAGTTCTATTTGGGTGGTGAATTACGTTTATTGATTTGCATATGCTGAACAAGCCTGGCGTCCTTGGTATGAAGCCCCTTGATCATGGCATACTATCTTTTTAATGGTTTTGAGTGTGGTTTACTAATATTTTTTCAAGGGTTTTTGCATCTGTGTTCATCAGTGGCATTGGTCTGTAGTTTTCTTTCCTACATGGGTCTTTGGTTTTGGTATCAGAGTTACACTGGCTTCATAGAATGTGTTTGGCTGGAATATTCCTTCCTTTTTAATTTAGTGCAATAATTTAAGGAAGACTGAGCTGAGTTCTTTTATAAAGGTCTGACAGAACTCTGCTGAGAATCCATCCTGGGATTTTCTTTGTTGGTAGGCTTTTAATTGCTATTCCAATTTCATTACTTGATTTATGGTTAGGATTTCTACATTTTCCTGTTCAGTTTGGGCAAGTCGTATGTGTCTGGAAATTTGTCAGTGTCTTCTAGAATTTGTAGATTATTGGAGTATAAACTTTCAAAATAGTTTCTGATGATCCTTTGGATTTCAGAAGTCTCTGTGGTGATATCTCCTTTTTTGTCTCTAATCTTATTGATTTGTGTCTTCTCTTGCTTTTGGTTATTTGGAAGGGCTTGTTAATCTTATTTATCTTTTGAAAGAACTATTTTTGTTGTGTTGATCCTGTGTATAGTTTTTTTAACATTCTCAATTTCATTAATTTTGGTTCTAATTCTTTTTTTAGGTTTTTTTCATATTTTATTTATTTGTTCTATTTAGGCTTACATGATAACAGAGTGCAATTTGATTCATTGTACATAGAGGATAACATGTCAATTCTCTAGATGTAAGTTGTATAGAATCACATCATACATGCAGTCATACATAAAGTTAGGGCTATGATGACCATCATACTCCACCACCTTTACTGTCCCCATGCCCCCTCCCCTTACACTCCTATGAACAGAGTTCCACCATTGTTCCCATGCATGGTGAGAGACAGGAGGTTAGAAAGAAAATTTCAGACCAATTTCCCTGGTGAATATAGATGCAAAAATTCTCAATGAAATTTTGGCAAATTGCATACAAAAACATATCAAAAAATAGTGCACCATGATCAAGTGGGGTTCATTCCAGAGAATTCATTTTTTAATTCTATAAGTTTTCTGGTAGAGTTTTTTGGATCCTCTCAGTATAGAACCATGTCATCTGCAAATAATGATAGTTTGAGTTCTTCTTTTCCTATTCGTATCCCTTTAATTTCTTTCATCTGTCTAATTGTCTGGCTAGTGTTTCAAGGACTGTGTTGAATAGCAGTGGGAATGATGCATGAAATGTCAGGAAATGCTTCCAATTTTTGGAAATGCTTCCAATTTTTGTCCATTTAGGATGATGTTGGCCTTGGGTTTAGGACAGATAGCTTTTACAAAGTTGAGGAATGTTCCTACTATCCCAAGTTTTTCTAGTGTTTTGAGCATAAAAGGGTGTTGTATTTTGTCAAATGCCTTCTCTGCATCGATTGATAAAATCATATGATTCTTATCTTTAAGTCTATTGATGTGATGGATTATGTTAATTGATTTCCCTATGTTGAACCAAACTTGCATCCTGGGATGAGCCCCACTTGATCATGGTGCACTATTTTTTTGATATGTTTTTGTATGCGATTTGCCAGAATTTTATTGAGAATTTTTGCATCTATGTTCATCAGGGATATTGGTCTGAAGTTTTCTTTCTTTGATGTGTCTCTGTCTGGTTTTAGAATCAGGGTGATATTTGCCTCATAGAATGAGTTTGGAAGGGTTCCCTCCTTTTCTATTTCATAAAATAGTTTGAGGAGAATTGGTATTAATTCTTCTTTGAAAGTCTTGTAGAACTCAGCTGAGAATTCAGCTGGACCTGGGCTTTTCTTGGTTGGCAGGCTCTTGATGGCATCTTCTATTTCCTTGCTTGAAATCGATCTGTTTAAGTTGTGTATGCCCTCCTGGTTCAGTTTGGTTAGGACATATGCCTCTAGAAATTTGTTGGTGTCTTCAGGGTTTTCTATTTTACTGGAGTATAAATTTTCAAAATAGTTTCTAATTATCCTCTGTATTTCAGTAATGTCTGTCGTGATATTTCCTTTTTCATCTCAAATTTTAGTAATTTGGGTTTTCTCCCTCTTCCTTTTTGTTAGGCTGGCTAAGGGTTTGTCAATTTTGTTTATTTTTTCAAAGAACCAGCTTTTTGTTTTGCCAATTTTTTGAATTGTTTCTTTTGTTTCCATTTCATTGATTTCAGCCCTGATTTTGATTATTTCCTGTCTTCTACTTCTTTGGGTGTTAATTTGTTCTTCCTTTTCTAAGGCTTTGAGACAAAGAGTCAATTCATTTATTTGTTGACTTTTACTTCTTCGAATGAATGAGTTTAGTGCTATGAACTTTCCTCTTAGCACTGCCTTCATGGCATCCCAGAGATTTTGATATGTTGTATCAGAGTTTTCATTTGCCTCTAAGAATTTTTTTTTAAACTCTTCCTTGATGTCTTCTGTTATCCATGCATCATTCAATAGCATATTATTTAGTTTCCAGGTGATGGAGTAGTTTCTGTTTTTTAATCTGTCATTGATTTGTAATTTTATTCCATTGTGGTCAGATAGGATGCAGGATAGAATCTCTATTTTTTTACATTTGCTAAGACTGGCTTTGTGACATAACATATGATCTATTTTGGAAAAGGATCCATGTGCAGCTGAGAAAAAAGTGTGTTCTCTCGTTGATGGATGGAACACTCTATATATGTCTGTTAAGTCTAAATTATTGATAGTTTCATTGAGATCTACGGTTTCTTTATTAAGTTTTTATTTGGAGGATCTATCCAATGGTGAGAGAGCTGTGTTAAAGTCTCCAAGTATTATTGTGTTGTGGTCTACCTGATTCTTGTATTTGAGAAGGATTTGTTTGATATACATAGAAGCCCCATTATTTGGGCCATAGATATTTATGATTGTTATGTTTTGTTGATGTATGATTCCCTTAAGAAGTATGAAATGACCTTCTTTATCTCTTTCACCATCTTTGGTTTGAAGTCCACTTTATTTGATATGAGGATGGAAACTCCTGCTTGTTTTGGGGGTCCATGTGAGTGATATGTTTTTTCCCACCCTTTCACTTTCAGTCTGTGGATGTCTTTTCCTGTGAGATGAGAATCTTGCAGACAGCATATTGTTGGGTCTTTTTTTAAAATCCAGTCTGTCAGTCTATGTCTTTTAATTGGTGCATTTAGGCCATTTACATTCAGGGTTATTATTGAAATATGATTTGTAATTCCGGTCATTTTGGTTTGTGTTTGGTTTTTACCTTGAGTTGTTTTCTCTTTTGAATGGTCTTTCCTGTAGTGTAGTTCCTCTGTTTGTAAATTTTCATTGTTGGTTATCATTTCCTCCTCATGGAATATTTTGCCAAGAATGCTGTGTAGTGCAGGCTTTCTTTCTGTAAATTCTTTTAACTTTTGTTTATCATGGAAGGTTTTTATTTCGTCATCCAATCTGAAGCTCACTTTCACTGGATATAGGATTCTTGGTTGGCATCCATTGTCTTTTAGGGCTTGGAATATGTTATTCCATGATCTCCTGGCTTTTAGGGTCTGGATTGAGAAATCTGCTGAGATACAAATTGGTCTTCCCTTATATGTAATCTGGTTCCTCTCTCTTGCGGCCTTTAAAATTCTATCCTTATTCTGTATGTTGGGCATTTTCATTATAATGTGCGTTGGTGTAGATCTGTTGAAATTTTGTATGTTTGGTGTCCTGTAAGCCTCTTGTATTTGATTTTCCATTTCATTTTTCATATTTGGGAAATTTTCTGATATTATTTCATTGAAGAGATTGGGCATTCCTTTGATTTGAAATTCTGTGCCACCTTCTATCCCAATAAATTTTAGATTTGGTTTTTTGATGCTGTCCCATATTTGTTGTATGTTCTGTTCATGATTTTTTACCATCTTCACTGTATGGTCAAGTTTATTTTCAAGATTGTATATCTTGTCTTCGTTATCCGAGGTTCTGTCTTGCAGGTGATCTAGTCTGCTGGTGATGCTTCTATTGAGTTTTTTATTTGGTTTATTGTTTCCTTCATTTCAAGAATTTCTGATTGTTTTTTTTTTTTTCCCGATCTCTAGCTCTTTCTTAAAGTAATCTTTTGCTACTTGTAATTGCTCTCTTATCTTTTTGTTAGAATGATCAATGGTTGCCTGTATTTGCTCTCCTATTTCTCTGTTGGATTGATCAATTTTTGCCTGTAATTGTTCACTTATGTCATTCTTTAGTTTGCTGATCATTGTAATTATGTACGTTCTGAATTCTTTTCCTGACATTTCATCAACTGTGCTGTCAATGGATTCTGTTACAGTGGTATCCAGGTTTGTTTGGGGCACTTTCTTCCCTTGTTTTTTCATGTTGATTGTGTATCTTCCTTTCTTGAAATACCAATCTGAGGTATTGCTATCCTATAATCTTGTATTGACACTCCAGATTACCTGTGTCTCACCTTGGAGCTACTTCTGTTCCCCCAGTGTCCCCAGATGGGCACTACTATCACTAAAGTTGGTGGCTGAGGTAGTGGATGTACCTCTAGAGGGCAGTGGGAGTGGCCTTGGCTGGGCTCCTGAGGCCCCTGAGGGCTGTTTTGCCCCTCTCTCACACTTCTGCTGGTGAACAGGAACTCTGGAGTGGAACTGGAAGCGGGCAGGGTCACAAGCCCTTACAGTGCAACCTTTACAGTGAGTGTGAACTCCCCTGGGGCTGGAGGCTAGCAGGCTCTGGTTTGCCTTCAACTGGGCACCCCTGGCATTCCCTAAGGGTGGTTTTGGGCCTTCTGTCTCGCCTGACCACAGGAACGCTGGAGCGGAACTGAGGTGGGCCCAGGGTGCACTTGGGTGGGGCCTCTTCACACTGGGATCTCTGCAGGCCACTCTTACCCTGGGTGTGCCTTCCTCTGTGGCTGGTAGCTATCAGTCTCTGGTCAGCCCTTAGTTGGACACCCCTGGAGTTTCCTGAAGGTGGATCTGGGCCCTTTGTAGCTCCTGCCGGACCCTAGGAACTCTGGACTGGAACTGGGGCAGACCCAGGCTGCCCTTGGGTGGGGCTGCGTCATGCTGGAGTCTCTGGAGCAACTCTTGCCCTGAATTTGGGCTCCCCAGTAGCTAGAAGTAGCAGTCCCTGGTCTCCCTTTGTCTGGACAACCGTGGAGTTTCCTGAGGGTGGATCAGGGCCCTTTGTGGCTCCTGCTAGTCCACAGAAACTCTGGAGCAGAACTGGGGTGGGCCTAGGCTGCCCTTGGGCGGGGCTGCCTCATGCTAGGGTCTCTGTGGGGACTCTTACCCTGAGTTTGGCCTCCCCAGTGGCTAGTGGCTAGTAGTCCCTGGTCTCCCGTTGGCTGGACACCTGTGGAGTTTCCTGAGGGTGGATCTGGGCCCTCTGTAGCTCCTGCTGGATCCCAGGAACTCTGGAGTGGAACTGGCTGGTTCTAATTCTTGTTATTTCTTGTCTTCTACTAATTTTGGAGTTATTTTCTTATTCTTTTTCTAAGGCTTTGAGGTAGAGTATAAGTTTATTTATTGGGATCTCTCTTTTTTTATTTAAATATAGGAGTTCAGAGCAAGGAATTTTACTCTTAGTTTTCATACTCTCCTAAAGATTTTGATATATTGTATCTTTGTTTTCATTTGTTTCTATAAGAATTCCTTGATTTATTCTTTGATCTATTCTTCTTTTAAATTCATTTAATTTTCAGGTGTTTATGTGGTTTTTATTATTTCTCTTACTGTTGATTTCTAGTTTTATTCCATTATGATCTGATAGGATGCATGGGATTATATGGATCTTTTTGTTTTGGTAAGACTTCTGTTGCCACCTAGAATATGATCTATTTTGGAAAGGTTCCATGAGCTGCTGAGAACAAGATGAATTCAGCAGTTTGGGGATGAAATATTCTATAAATGTCTAGTAGGTCCATTTTATTTATTATTATTTAGTTTAGATATATCTTTGATTGTATGCTTTGAATGATCTGTCTATTGGTGATAATGGTGTATTGAAATCACCCAGTATTAACGTATTGGGATCCATCTGCAATTTAATGTCAAAGAGTATTGTTTTAATGCAACTGTGTGCATTGACATTTGAGGTATATATTTTTGCTATCATTATATCTTCTCACTGGATTGTTCCCTTTACCAAGATGTGATGCCCTTCTTAGTTAATTTTTCTGATTAATTTTTGCTTGAAAACATCTTTGTCAGATATGAGGATAGCTACTCCAGTTTGTTTTCAAACTCCATTTGCATGGAAAACTTTTTTCCATTCATTTGTCTTCTGGATGTGAGTATCTTTGCCTATGAGACAAGTCTTTTGCAATAGTGTGCAGTTGGATATGATTTTTTGATCCATTCCGTTAGTCTGTGTCTTTTAATTAGAGAGTTGAGATCATTTCTATTCAGTGTTATTAGAGACATGTGTTTGTGGTTTGCTGCCATTTTGGCGTTCTGATATATTTAATCCTGTCTTGATTCTTGATTTAACTGATTAGTCTTTTATTGATCTTCACTTATTTGAGAGTTTTGAATTTTGTCTTTGGGTTCCTCTGTGTGTAATTTATCTTTGAGAATTCTTCATAGTGCTTGCATGTATTCTTTTAGTTTATATTTGTTATGAAAGTTTTTATTTCCTCATCAAATATGAGAGAGAGTTTTGCTGGTTATAGCAATGTTGGTTGGCCATTGTTTTCTTTTTGATCCTGGAATATCTCATTACAGGCCCTCCTTGATTTTAGTGTCTGCATGAGAAATCAGAAGCGAGTCTTATTGGTGTGCCTCTAAATGTGACCTGATGTTTCTCTCTTGCAGAATTTAATATTCTTTTTTATTTTCTGTGTTAGGCATTTTGATTCTGATGTATCTTGGATAACTTCTCTTTTGGTCACATCCGTCTGGGGCTCTGTCTGGTTCTTGTATGTGTATGTCTATCATATTTCTGAGGTGGGGAAAGTTTTCTGGGACAATATCATTGAAAATGTTTTTAATGCCTTTAGTTTGTATCTCTGTGTTCTCTTCTATCTCAGTGATTTAGTCTCTTGATGTTGTCTCAGATTTCTTGTACATTCTAATTGTGTTCTATTTTTTTTCCTTTATTGTATTCTGGGTACTCAAATCTATGTACCCTGTCTTCAAGGCCTGAGGTTCTGTCCTCCAGGGCTGAACTTCTATTGTCTATACAATGTAATCTGTTGGGTATGCTTTCAAGTGAGTTTTAAATTTGGTTCATTGTGTCTTTCACTTCCAGGGGTTCTGCTTGGTTTCTTTTTCTTTATTGAAGTGGTCTTTCATTTCCTGCATTTGTTCTCTTAACTCCTTCCTTAGATGTTCTTTTAGTTAATTGAGCATTTTAATAATCAATTTTTTACAATTTTTCTCTGGATTCTTATCCACTTCTGTATCTGTGGGATCCTTTGTTGGAGGGTCTGTGTTTTGGTGGAAGGTTTGTGTGCCTGTTTTCTCATGTTTTCAGAGGTCCTGGACTTGTGTGTCAATTGAAGTGGATTCCTTTCCCTCTTTTATAAGTATGTCCATATGTGTGTAGTTGTTTTTTAAATTATGGGATTTCTTTCTTTTTGATGTATGTATAGATGTCAAGGTGGGGTGTGGGGGTGAAGTTTCCCTCTGGTTGTTCTTCCTTGGAGTCTGGGTTTTGTTTGGGGGATTCTGTCTCTCACTTCTATGAGTTGAAGCTATGTTTAGGCTTACGCATCAGGGTCTCTTACTCTGTAGTGTTGAAGAGTCCCAGTCACTTCTCAGCCCCTCTTAGAGGGAGGGGTGAACTAGGAGTAGCGCTACTGTTAGTAACTGATGTATAAAGACAAACATCTGGAGTCTGCCTTGGTGTCGTAACATTGAATGCCACCTGGAGGGGAATATTCCCTCTTGCTTAAGTTATGCCATGAAGAGTCCAGATGTTCAGTGTTGGAGGCTCACGGTCCAGTGGCTCACACAGGCTCCCTAAGGAGGGTTGTTCCTTGGTGTGGAGCATGCACATGGCTTTTCTTACAGCTTCACTTTTGGGATGACAGTAAATCCACAAAGGAAGTACTCCTAGGAGCAGGTACATTGTTTAGAAACATCTTTGTGTTGTGCTCATATGGTTTTTCCAATTAATGATAGTTATTACATTATCATTAATATTGACTGGAATATAATTCTCACAGTAAATTTTGATAACAAATTAAGGATTTTGATTTAAAAGATCTCATTTCTTGCATCCTATAGACGAGGAAGAGTACTCTTTTGAATGCAAACACCATGCAAAAGTAAGAGTAATTCATAGATAAGAGATAATAGATAATGTGATAATAGAGACTTAAAAATAGTCTTGACATAATTTCAAAGTACCTGCAACTGAAGAAGTCTTTATGGGAGAACTTCATGGCTGCTGTCTTTCACCCTGGCTCTGGCCTCTGGTAACAAAGATTAGGGAAAAGTCTCCCTTCTATTGAACTTTAGTGACATTTCCTTTTGGCATTCATTTTACAGGACCAGATTGTCATTCACAACTTAGAATTTGAACTGAAGTAATGACCCCTAAAAAGTGTCAGGGATGCATGTGTCATTTTGTGCCTGTGTTTCTGGTCTGGTGCTTCTGTGAAATGTGTCAGAAAGGGATTTATGAAATTTTAAAGGAAGTAAAGTTTTTGCAAATAAACTTTTGGTATTTAATTTTGGAGGTGGGAAGTGGGACTCAAGCTGTTGACCACACATTTCCAGTTGCTGCACCCCAAATTGAGTGGTTTTAGTGAGAACGGTTTGATGAAATGCAAACACAGCAGTGGCTCACGTGTCTCTCATCTTTCAGCACTGATTTTATAAAAGTGGATATTCCAGGTGTCTAATGTCTGTGTGGTCAATCCCAATATCTTCTTTTTAAAAGCCTCTTGTTGGTGACTCTGTTGCCATGTGGCCCCAGCGAGTCTCTGCCGTGTCTCTCTGAAGTTTCCATGGGTTGAGGCTGTGGGTGGTGGCCTCTGCAGAGTGGCTCCAGCCACCGTGTGGTTTGCACCCTGCTCTTCCCCTGGTGTGTCCTCTCTGGAGCTAGTGCTGCAGGTGTGCTCCTGGCCGCTGCTCTCACATTTCCCAGCGTGGGGCTCCTGGCCTGAGCCGAGCTTGCTGGGCTTTCCTGTCCCCCAGGCACCAGCGCTTCATCATTTTCAGGGTAACAATGGCTCCAGGTGTCATGGTTTTCAGCTATTGGAGCTTCAGTAGAGCCCCTGGAGCTGCGGGCCCCCTAGACAGGGCTGAGGTTGGCACCTTGCACAGGCCCCTTGGTAAGGCCAGGAGCAGCCCACAGGTCCCCTCCAGAGCTGAAGATCTGGGGACTTTTCTTCAGCAGCCCTACTGAGGTATAATTTGCAGACCCTGCAACTCAAGGAGTTCAGCAAATGTTGGGTGCTGAGGGAGGGGCTGGCCAGCTTCCTCATGGGGTTTTGGGAGGCAGCCTTTCTACAGCTCTCTCCTCTGTGTCCCCCTTACAATTCTAGGAGCACAGTGGCTCCTGGTGGTTACCTGCCACCCAGAGCAGGAGGCTGTGCCCTCCAGCTGCCAGGGCTGGGCTGGGGAGGTGCCCTCCATCTGTCCACAGGGGACTGTTTTTGTGCCACTGCTGCTCACCTTTGGTGGTCATCAAGGACCCTCACGGTGGCTTTTAATAATTGTCTACATCTACTCAGTTCTCATCTGCAGGAGGCCTCGTCCCACCTGCTCTTCACGCTCTGATCGTCCTCTTGGACCCCTCATCTCTTTCTTCAGATTAGGCTCTGAATCAGGGCAGTGAGGCGCACCCCTACGGTCACTGTTCCAGGGGCTCTGGGGACAATCATGTCAAGGCCAGCATAGTCAGGGCAGGGGACACCCACAGCCGCCCATTCACACCCCTCGGTGGTCACCTCCCCCACCTGGCGGTTGCTGTCTGTCTTCTGTCCTGGGGTGTTTCCACTTCCAGAAAGCCCCACAACTGGGGTTCTGCAGCACCTGTCCCCAGAGCCTGCCTCCTCTCATTCCCCAAGGCACACATGCCACTCAGCCATCCTGCTGTGGCACTGGTGGCTCGTTCCGTCACACTGCTGAGCATGGCTGCATTTCTGGAGCTCATTCATCCTCCAGTGGAAGGACTTTTTGGTCTAGCTTTGGACAATTTTGAAAAGAACATTCTTTTCGAGACTGGGGAATACTTGGGAGGGGCCTGCTGGGCCACAGCATGTGTGCATTCTCCTTGGTAAGGAAGTGGCACACTTGTCCCGAGCAGCTGTCACATCTGCAGCCCACCATGTGGGCGAAGGTCGCAGTGGCTCCAGGCTTGCCAGTTTGTGTTGCCAGTGAAGACATTCAGTGATTGTGTCTCCTCCATCGCTCGCCGAGTTCACTTCGCATGTCCCCAGTGACCGGCGCCAGGGAGACCTTTCCTGTGCTCCTTTGTCCTCTGGGGACAGATCTGTTCATTTCTTTCACCTCTGCTTTTATTCTTGTGTGGTTTGTTTAATTCTTACTGACTTTTGAGAATTCTGTGTGAATTTTAGATACAAATTCTTTGTTATATAATGTTTCACTTTCCCCCCAATGTATGGCTTATTGTTCTCTTAATCTTGTGTTTTGAAGGACAGAAATTTAAATTTGGAAGCCCACTTCATCGATTTTGTTTTTATAGTTCATTCTTTCCACACCATGTCTGAGTTCCATGCTCAATGCAAAGTCTCAGAGATCTCTCTTGTTTTTTCCAGAAAAATGATGGTTTTATGTGTTACATTTGTGTTCAGGACCTAGACTGAGTTAAGGTTTATTTGTGGTCCAGCGTCAGAATGATTTACTTTCCTGCACGTGGATGTCCAATTGTTCCTGAACCATTTGTTGAAGGCGATCCTTCCTGCCTAGAATGTTTGCATGTTTCCCTCATCAGCTAGCCACACCTGTGTGGCTTCACTCCTCTGCTCTGTTCTGTCCCACTGACCCACGTGTCTTTCCTTTCACCAACAGCAAGCTTTTTGGTGAATATAATTCTATCATGTGAGGCCACCTGATTCTTCCTTTTCAATGTTGTTTTGGGATTTTCTAGCTCTTTCATCTTTCTAAATAAGCATTAGACTTCCTTGTCAATTTCTATAGGATCCTTCTGGGGCTGATTGGCACTGTACCAATCCAGAGATCAATTTGCCTAGAATCTACATGTTAATGATACTGCATATAATTTATCACGAATAAGATTTATTTATTTAAATATTTGATTTTTTAATAAATGTTTTGTAGTACTTCACATACTGATCTTGCATGTTTTTGTCAGATTTATGTGTAATTATTTCGTGTTAGGAGCTATTGTTCTTGGTACCTCAATATTCCATTTCTCAGTGTTAATTGCTCATGTATATCAACCTGAATCCTGAACCTTGATGTCTCTGTGGTTTGGACGAGGTCTCCGAGGTCCGTGCATGTCTAGCGCATGTCAGTGCTGCAGAGTAGTGCGTTGTGTGTCCATCTTCCCTATGTGTTTGGGAGAGTTCACCAGTGAACGCATTTGGGCTTAGATTTTTATTTTTGGGGGAAGTTTTTGATTTCTCAAGTATCTTGTTACAGTCTTAATATTTTAAAGAATTTTTCCTGAATTGCTTTCAATACTTTGTGCCTTTTTAGAAATTCATTTTATGTAGTTTAATTTGTTGGCAAAAAGTTTGTTACATTATCACGTAATCCACTTTATTCCTGTGATGTCTGTAGTGATATGCCCTGTGCATTTCTGCTTTTATTAATTTGACTTTTTTTCTCGGTCAGTGTTGCTAAAGATTTGTGATTTTGCTCATCTTTTCAAATTGCTCATTTTAAGTCTTGCTGATTTTTCTCCAATTTTTTATTCTTCATTTCATTTTTCCACTGTTTATTTTTCCTCCTGTTTTATTTGGGTTTGATTTGCTCTTTTGTATAGTTTCTCGAGATAGAGTTTTGGTTGCTAGTTTGAGATCTTCCTTCCTTCTTAGTGTGGCATCATGAGCTGAGATCCCTTCCTGCATGGGTCTAGCTGCACCTCGTACGTGTGGTTTTCATTCTTCTAAAGTGTGAAAGTCAGAGGACACGTTGTGTGACTTCAGTCTTCCTACGTTTGTTTTTGCAGCCTGATGTTTGGTCCATGTGAATGACGCTCTGAGCGCACTTGGGTGGAGTGTGTGTCCTGCTGTTTCGGGTGGAGTGTTCCGTGGCGCCTTCTGCCTGGTTGGTTGGCTGCTGCTCCCATTTGCTGGCCTACCTGGTTATTACATCTTTTATTAAAAGGGATGTCGAATCTCCTGCCACTATTGTTGAACTGTCTGGTGTTCTTCTCTATTCTGTCTGTTTGCACTTCAGGTATTTTGGGACTGTGCTGTTAGGTTCTTCACTTATGAGATATTTTTGCAGGATCTAGAATTCCTTGTTGATAGATGTTTTTCTCTCTGCTATGTAAAGATGTGTTTCCATTGACTTCTGATTTTCATTGTTTCAAGTGAGAACCCTACTGTAATTCTTTGTTTCTCTGTAAATTCTGTTATTTTTTCTCTCTGGCTCCCTTTAAGCTTTTCCATTTGGTTTTCAACAATTCAAATATTCTGTGTGTAGATCTCCTCGAATTTTCTCTTCTTTATTCTCATCATTTTCCTTTTCTTCTGTTTCTGTTTATCCTCCTTGGTGCTGTTGGAGCTTTGTGGTTGGTGGTTTGATACATTGTTTCTCAGCCGTTCTCTCTGAACTCTCTTCCCATTTTCCATCGGGAATTTCATGGGACACCACCTGAGTTGTCCCACGGCTCTCGGGAGCTCTGCCTGCCCTCTTCCGTTGGTCCTTCTGGTCGGGTAAATTCTGTGGGCCTGTCTTCAGGTTCACTGACTTTTTCTCCTTGGTTCTGTTGATTTTAATGATAAACCTAATTATCCGTTGTCATTTTAAAAATTTCTAGCTTTTCCACTTGAATTTTCCTACAGTTTATTCTCTCTAGTGAAAATTCTCACTTGTTAAGGCAGGATACTCTCCTGTTTCACTAGAGCAGGGTCTGGCGAACTTTTCCACGAAGGGATGGATAGTGAATATCTGTTCTGCGGGTCACGGAGTCTGCGGCCACCCCGAGAGTGAACACAGCAGCCTGGCGTGTTCCGGGGGAGCAGCACAGTCAGGAGGAAGGCCAGATCTCACCCACGGGCCTCAGTTTGCTGGCTCCTGCATGGAGGCTGAGGCATTTGTCAGACTTGTCCAGTTCCCCGTTGGATGGTTCCGACACATGGGCATGTCTCTATCTGGTCCCCTTGATTGCTTATGACTTGGTGGTAGGTGGTTTTTCTTTTTTCCTTTTTCTTTTTTAATGTGTCTGAGAAAATTTGGTTAAAAGCTTAACCCTAGGGCTTAGCAAACTTTTTCTGTAATGTGGCAGGAGATGAACATTTTAAGCTTTTTGGGCCACATGGTGCTCTTGCCCTCTCAGTCCTGTGGTATTGCAAAAGGGTCAGAGACATCCGCGGGTGGGAGGGCTTGTGGTCCAGGAAACTCTGTGCTCAGAAGTGGGTGGCAGGCCGGATGGGAGCCCTCACCATAGAGAATGGGCAAACTGCACGCACGCCCTGATGCATGGGTGCCTCCTCCTCTGCGAGGCCCTTAGGGGGCTGGAATAGCTCTGGACAGGGTTGAGCCAAGTACTGTTGTTGCCATGGTTATGCTCCGTGCGCCACCAGTGTGGGATTCATTATCTTGTTCTGAATGGGGCTCTTCCTGGCAGAGATGCTCCAGTGATTCTCTTCCATCCCTGCCCTAGGCTCCCTCCTGCCCACCCACTGCCATCTCTTGCCCCTGCCTTCCGGGGTGGGGGCCTTGATTCCACTCCCTTCTCCACCCGCAGGGAGTCTTCACCAGGCTGTGCTCTCATCCTCTCAGCAGCCTGGAGCTTCCTCTCCAGAGGGAGATCTGGCAGGGGCGCAGGTTCCCTCCCCTGACTTGCATCCTGGAGACTTTCTCGGACCTGTTCTGGCCAGCCTCTCTTGTGAGTGCTGGCGGGGTGCGGGTGCAGACCCCTCATGCCTGCAGCCCTACAGGCCTCGGCTCTCCCCGCACCCATGCCCCCACCTCAGCAGGAGTTCTCCTGCTGGGCTGTGTTGCCTTCCTCCTGGGCCTGATGGAAGCAGGCACCAATCCTGCCTCTCCTGGGAGGACTCTGTCTGCAGGCTACTTGCTTGCTCTGTGACCTCAGCTCTTTGATGGGTTCAAAGTTATAACTCTTCAGATTTTCTGGCATTTTAATTGTTAGGATGGGAGTGATTCTCTTTCCAGTTTTTCACATGCCAAGTTGAAACAGGGTGATTTTGACATGGAACATGTTTGGGAGGACAGGTTGTTGGTGGAGAATGGGGAGTGACCCAAGGGAATCAGTGTGAGCTGGGTGCCCAGGTCCTGGTCTCTGGGATGAGTCCAACAGACTGGGGTTGGCCTGCCCACTACTGCCAGCCTGCTGGAGCTTGCCTAGAGAGCAGTGCCCAAAGGCCTCCTCTGTCTTGGGCGGAATGCCCAGTCCAGGTCAGAAGAAGGCTGGCCCTTGCTGTGGCCAGGAGGTGGGTGGCCTCCCAGCACTGGCTTCCATGTTGTGGCAAGTCATCATTGAGTGACTAACCCTCATTGCACATCTTGTGTCTCAGGTCCCAGTTGTAGCAGAACGTCCTGGTCCTGAGGTCTCTTGTTTATGATCCAGAGAAAAAATATCAGCTGCTAACACTGCTGGTTTCTGTTTCAGGGAGACAGTTCTCGAGTGTCTTTTAAGAAAAGGTTTCCCTTAAGACACAACACAAAGAAAAAAGGTATGTCATGTAGATGTTGAAGGAATAGAAATGCATGCTTCTGTCGTAATTCAGCTGCAGGTGGGAGTATATGTAAAATATTGCTATTAACAGCTAGTATGTGGCAGGTTTTATCTGTCTCTTGAATCACAGTTAAAATACGCAGAGAACTCTCCGTAGAGAAAAGAGCTTACTTCCTGCCCAACCTCCTCTGTCCTTCATAAAGCCATAACAGTATCACCAAATCATAAATGCTTTTCCTAGATTTTTTGCATTTATGGATAATCATGATGTTTTTTCATTTCTAGTTTAGGAAGCAGTTTACAAAGAATTTTCATGTGTGTGACGTTCTGGTGTATCGTCAGCCATGAAGAGTAGGGTAATAGGTGATCTGTTACAGTATTGGGTAACGTCATGCTTTGGAACGTGCTTTGTGCAGTGTAAAAACCCTGTGGAGGCGTTCACTGTTTGTGATTTTCTTATATAAGTTAGACATTGTTATGGATGAGGAAACCGAGGCCTAGGGAGGGCAGGTGTCCTGCCCTGGTCATACGGCCATTTCCTGCATGGCTGAATTAAGATGCAGTGGAACTCACAGGCAGGCCTGAGGTCTGAAGGTCAGTCCACAGGTAGTGCAGGAAGCCCAGCAGCTCATTCCATAGCAGTGCGTTGTGGCTGAGATCCTCACCCCAACTCTTGTGTCCTTTGGATATAGTTAGCCCCCAAGTAAAGCCACCTGAAGGGCCCTTACTTAAAAACGTGTGGTGGTTGTGCTCCTATGAGACGGTGGTGTCCTGTGCAATCACCTTCCACCCTTTGTGCTGCACCCTGGCTGGCCTATTCCTTCCCAGCTGGTGGAGATGCCACAGGGAGCAGGAGGGGCTCTGGTTCTGGCAGAGGAGCCACACCCTGCCCTGTGGGCTGCCCATCACCCAGCACAGCATGCTGCTGACTTCTGTTAGCATGTGTGCATGGTCAGATTTAGATGGAACCTGCCCCAAGGGGGTCTTAGAGAGCTGCTGGGAGGCCCTCCTGAAGTGGAGAGCTCTTGGTGCCCCTGGGCCCCGGAGGCAAAGCTGCCAGGAGCAGAGGCAGGGGGAGCAGCATCTGGGACCAGCGTGACCTGGCAAGGTGGCTCTCAGAGTCCTCAGCCAGAGCTCTCAGCGGGGTCCTTTCCTAGCTCTGCTCTTCCGTGGCCTGGGAGAAGGCAGGTTAGGCACACAGGGTGACCGGGCACAGTCACTCTCTGTGGTGTGCTGTTGTGGGTTTTGATTTCAAAATTTC
>PVHX01028020.1:0-18634 GCA_004024805.1 Geosciurus inauris | reverse complement strand
TAATATGAAGAATGTAATCTGCTTATAATTTTGTGCAAAGTTAGAAAAATTATGATTGTAATAATTTTTTTTTCTATTTGCCTCAACAAATATTTTCAGTGAATAGTGTGTACAGCTTCTGAAAATTTGTTTTTTTTTCTGTTATGTTTGATAACATGTATTAAAATGCAACTTTTGAGAAAAATAAATAAAAAAAAAATCTAAACAAACACTAATAATTATAGACCACAGACTATCTCTTTGGAATCAGGGACTAAGAATGATGAGAGTAAGTGGTGCTTGAGCACATGGACCAGGACATTGGCATCCTCTTTCTTATGAAAGGCTGAGGTTCCACCCCAAAGACAAGAATCAGCCATTTAATCATTTTCTAATCTCCACTTTTCTGACAGTTTATCCCATCCCTTCCTTCTCCATTTCTACCAAAATCATTTATGTTTTCTAGTACATTGGATTTTTAGTTTACAATGAATTTTGTTTTATTGTCATCCCAAAATCTACCTTTCCTAAGGTCTTCAAGTACATTTTTATGTCTTCTATGGGTTTTTTTCTTGTTTGACAAAGTATTTTATTAAGGAAGAAAACAAAATACCGAGAATCAAAACTAAAAATAATCCATAATTCTACCATGTCTGGATTTCACACTGCTAATAATCTGCAAAATTTGTGATGGCGACATGGGTCGCCTCCTGTTAACAATGTCAGGTCCATAATACCAATGTACCCTATTCTAGTAAAAAATCACCTTTCTAACATTGACAACACCAACCTTATTTATGCTTAGGACCTTTGTACTAGTTGTTCCTTTGCTTGCAATACTTCTCTTATACCTTCTCATTCGGGCTCCTTTCTTGCCACTTTAGGTTTGTACTCCTTTAGAAGATCCTTCCCTTACCAGACTCACATTACAATCCAATAATTTACAATCATATCACTCTATTTTATTTTAAACTTAACATTTACCACCACCTACTATTTTCTTCCTCTTTATCTAGTTATTTATCATCTGTTTTCTTGACTGAGCTCCATGAAGACAGAATGGTTTTGTCTTGTTCACCATTAAATTCTACAGCACATAGTATAGTGTCTGCCACCTATTAGGTGGTGGGCAATGGTTTGAAAGAATAAATGAGTCATAGAAGACATGCACTCAATAGAAACATTGCACTGAATGATCCATGCTCTCTTAGGTTATTTCGTGTAGCCAATCACACAGAGGTAATTGCGAAGTCTGTGGCTTTGAAAAACACTGACTAGCATATACCAGGATTTAAGCCTGTGGTATCAACATTATTAGTATTATCACTGAGAAATGTCATCAGTTCTCTCTTTTACTTCAACTATTTATAGCACTGAAAGTATCTTGAATTCATTGAATACCACACAATATAGACTGCTAGAATAAACACAAATGGTAAAAATTGCCTTTTATTGTATTTCTATATTCAGCCAAAATATTGTGGACTGACATAAGACCATCCTCTTTGGATAAATTTGTTTCTTACAAGCAGTTACCATTTCTGTACCATTTAATCAAGACCTACTATTATGAAATGAGGTGAGCATAAAGTTCCACCTCTAAAAATGTACCCTGAGCTTAAATACTACTAATCAAAGCAGTTTTGATCTCTAAACCACCAGGTACTCACCCAGTTATCCTTCCTTCAGAAGACAAAAGAAGACCTTTTGGGGGGGGGTGCATGGCGACACACACCTATAATCCCAGTAACAAGGGAGGCTGAGGCAGGAGGATCACAAGTTCAAGGCCAGCCTCAGTAATTTAGCAAGACCCTGTCTCAAAATAAAAATTAAATATGACTAGGGATGTAGTTCAGTAGTAGAATGCCCTGGATTCAATCTCTGGTACAAAAAAAATAGAAGGCAATTTGATATATATAGTCCACTGGTATAAGTCCAACCTAATTTGGGGTGAAGACAGTAATTTTTACCTTTGAGGTATATATTCAATTTGACTGTAATCACGTAAAAAGTAAACAACAGAACATTCTTTCAAGGAAACAATTTTCCTCACTGTAGGTGGGGATTTGGGGATTAAGCCTAATTTAACTTTCAGGGAAAAAATGGCTAATATTAGTACTAGGCATGGACTTTAAAGTCAAGAGTTCTGGCTCAAGTTTATGATCCACCACTTAGTGGATGAATTATTTAACCTTTTTAGACCCCAGTTCAACCATCTCTAAAATAGGCAATAATAGTGCCTACCTCCCAAATGTGTTTTAAAGATTAAGTAATATATACATTAGTCAAAAAGGCACCTACTACATAATAAGCATTCAATAAAGAGTAGTAAGTATCACTCTACAGATAGATAAATTACTTAACCTCACCAAATTCAAATACTTATTGAGTATTTGGTATAAAAGTGTTAGGAACTATCTAAAATACAGGTACGAATCTTAGATGATAGAAAAAGATTGGATAAGATGGCTGGCTGGCTGGCTGGCTGGATGGATGGATGGATATGGAAGGATGAATGAGTGGATATGGTGGATGGATGTATAGATATGATGGATAGATGGATATGATAGATACATAGATACATGTTGTAGTGCCTAGAGGCATTCGTTACTTGGGTTTGAAGGGTGACATGAAAACACAAATAGAATCTAAGAGAAACTGTATTCACATGTCCTAAGAAATAAAGTTGTATCAGTCAGGATTCTTCTAATGGAAAGTGATAAAAACACAAACCAAACCAGCTTAAGCAGACCAGTAATATATTGGTGCTCAAATTCAGAGAAAGAGCTGCATTAACTACCTTCAGGGTGCTTCAGAGACTTGGACTAGGACTTCATGATCTTAGGTTGCTGAATAGTTTTCTCTTCCATTTGACTTTCATTGCCCATTTTATGTGGATTCACTCTGTTTTAATGAATGAATAATTCTCCCTTGTTATAGGAATTATGGCTACCATTATGATTATAATTAATATATAATTATGACTACCATTACTGCTATAGGAATTATAGTTAACCCTTCCAACTCACCTCTGGACCAATGAATGTAACCAGAAGTTTGGGATATTATGAGTGGCTGAATTTGGATGACCTACAAAACATGAACTGAAAGAGGGGAGAAAAGATTCCCCAAAAGAGGGTGGGTACAGGCTGCTAAAGATATGTAAAGAAAAGATATCCAGTAAAATGATTATCTGACAACCTTGGTCATATTATATCATACCAAATACTTCTGTAGTATAAACACAAATAACATTTATCATCGTACATTAGGGAATTATTAACATGAAAACAAGTCATGTTTATCTTTCTGGATTTTTTGTCTATTTTTTTTTATCTAAGAGAAACTGAAGAAGAAGCTAGAATTTTAAAAAATCCATGCCATTGAAAAGTCATCCTTCATCAGATTCTTGATGATTTAGAAGTACTATGTAGTCAGTGGGATGATGAAAATGTAGAATTAGATTAGGCTTATTGTAAGAGACTTGAACCAAAACCAGACCAATCAATTCATTACAGTCAGTTATAAGCCATGCAGCTGACCATGAAGAATATTATTGAGCAAAATATATGCCTAGGAAGTGGTACAAACTTCACAGTCCATGAAACAGGAAAAATTCCATCCTCCAAGAAGCATTGTTGGATTTCAATAGACTATGTTGTAGTTTTAAAAAAGATTAATAAAAACATCTGCAAAGACAACATGATATAAGCATTCTTCCCCATCAGTCAACCCTTAGATAAAGCAGAGGCTCTATTTTTGTTCTCAATATTCCATTCTCCCTATCTCCCTTAATAAATGGACCCTAATTTTTAAGATGGACACATTGCCATATAGGTAAGAAAACTATAATTCCAAAATTTCTTTGTAGATTGGAATGTTCATGTGACTAAGTTCAAGAACATAAGATGTAAGTGCAAGTTTAGTAGAGTAGTTCCAGGAAAAATAGGGTGATACTCTCCTTCCTTCTTCCCTTTTTCTACTGCAGAGAATGAGGATGTGATGGCCATTTTGGTCTCGGAGGGAACTTTAGAAATGTAAATCAAGCATGGTTGAGCAATAAAATAAGAGGACTCTGTGTATCTAAGACCATGGAACCACCAGGCTATCCCTGAACTGTTTCTCTCCAGATTAAAATAAATCTCCACCTTGTTTAAAACACTAATTTTTTATATTTACTTCTCAAAGCCAAACCTAATATTAATTGATGCCAAACATGTCTTTAATCATAATTTTATTTCATTTAAAATAAGAATATTATGGGCTGGGATTGTAGCTCAGCGGTAGAGCGCTTGCCTCGCATGCGTGAGGCCCTGGGTTCGATCCTCAGCACCACATACAAAGCAATAAAAAAATGAAGACATTGTGTCCATCTACAACTAAAAAAATATTTAAAAAATAAATAAATAAAATAAAATAAGAGTATTAATGGCTTTTTCACTGTGAAAATAGTCTGATACCATACTGAAACAAGAAGACAAATGATTAATAGGTTTTGAGCCATTACACATTTTTTGTAAGTTTAATATTGCTGTTACACAAATGATAAACCTAAATTAATACAAATGCTTTTATAAAGATTATTTTCATTTTTCCTTTAATAATGTTTAAATTCAAAGATAAATAGAAAAATGAATTTAATATCTTATGTCAGCTCTTTATAGATTCATTGTGTAACTAAATAGTTTAACAGCATTTTAGATGAGTCAGCTCTGAACAGCTAGCTCTAAGGGGTGAATTAATTTAATTGTTCTGTCAATGCTTATACATTTTGTGTTAATGTTGGAAGGCTTTTCCATGGAAGCATTATGTTCTTATTTTAATATGTCAGCAACACTCCCAAGCAGGTAATAGAATTTGTACCAATGGCCATGAATGAATGCAAAAGGTGGAGTTTGGGAATTTTTGAATTTTTTTAAAAAGTTACTAACAAGACTGTGACCATGTTAAATATAGAAGTTACATTCTCTCTCTTTAAAATGAATTAAAGTGTACAGACCAATATCACTGAAGGATATAGCATGAGTCCTTCAACAGTATAGATGGATTTAACTGTGTATAATAGGTGGTCAATTGAAGTTGATAAAGTAATGATTTGACTGAATTTTATGAACATTTCTAGTACCATAAGTGACTCCATTAATTCATCCATCCACACATCCAATGTACTATGAGTACTTATAAACCAACAGTACTTATATGCTAGTAATTAAGAGTGTAAGCATAGTAATAGAAAAGTCAAATAATGTGGCTACAGATAATTTTCCTATATTCATATATGAATATACTGCCAGTGAAACTCCATATCATGTACAACTACAAGAATAAGAGCCCAACTAGAATATGTTATACTCCATGTATGTATAACATGTCAGAATACACTCTACTTTAATGTATACCTAGAAAGAATAAAATTTTAAAAAGAAGTATGTGGGAACATGAATCAAGAGATTTCCCTATTTATCCAGTTACCCTGCCATTCAATCACTCAAAAATTATGGGATACTTGTTATCTGCCTAGCTAGGTTCTGGGAATATAAAATTAAATCAAAGCATAAGTTACTCTAATAAAGTATTTAATTTGATTATAAGGCTGAATATTGCCTACATGGTAGCTAAAATAATATAGCTATATGAAAAGAACTTTTTATAAATACTGTCACAGGAGTATGTAGCCTCAAAGGAGCTCAAACTCAAGTCACTATAGGTAGAAATTCATTTACAACAGAATTCAAATTCAGCATAATAATTTCTTCCATGGTTTCTCATTTCACTCCAAAAGAGTACATGTATACCTGAGGACTACTTTCTGAGGTACACCGTCTCATGCAAAGCTGGCCCTAAGACAAAGATTATGAAACTGGATTGATTTGGGGAAATCTCATTGCCAACAGTAGTTTTCTATCCCTCAGTGCTGACTCTACTTCCATGAAAGTTTTCTTTTTCTTCTGCAAAAGCAGAAACAATCTGATTTCTATCTGATTTTACTTCCAAATAACTTCATGACAGAAGCAGTGTCCAACTTTTCTAACTTCCTTGGAGTTTTGATAGGCATAATATGTACTATTAATCCTCTGCAGTTATTTTCAAAAATATTTTTAGTTGTTTATGGACCTTTATTTTATTCATTTATTTTATATGTGGTGCTGAGAATCAAACCCAGTGCCTCAAGTGCTCTACCACTGAGCCACAACCCCAGCCCCTGTAGTTATTTTTTCTTGTATACTTGGAAGATTAAGAGAATGAGAACCATTTCTGTCTTCCTGGGATAATGACAGGTAATTGTGTTAGTGATACAGAATCCATTAATATTTTTTTAATGTTAGGACACACACAAGAGTAGCTAATTCACCTGTAGATTTCTTCTAAGACACAGAAGTATAAGAATCCTTGAGACAATGTGGTCAAACTTCAAGAGAGCAATGGAGGTAAGAAAATCTGGAGTTAAGAGGATTCTGACATTTTCCTCCACTATGTTTCATATCTGTCCTCAAAATGACCCCATTTCAATTTCTAACAATATGATTGCCAGAAAGGTGAACATAATCCTTTTTTTGTTTTTTTTTTTTAATTTTTTTTGTAGATGGACACAATGTCTTTATTTTATTGCTCTGTATGTGGTGCTGAGGATCGAACCCAGGGCCTCATGCATGCGAGGCAAGTGCTCTACCGCTGAGCCACAATCCCAGCCCCATAATCCTTTTTTGATGATGATTGTAAATTCATACACAGTTGTAAGAAATAATACAGAGGTTCCATGTACCTTTTACTCAGTTTCTTCCCCAGCAACATCTTGTAAATTGTATTTCAATGTCACTCTAGGATATTGCTGCTGATACAGTGTCACCTATCTTATTCAGATCTCCTGAGTTTTACTTGTACTCCCATGTGTGTGCATATCTGTGTGTGTATATTAAGCACTATACAACAGTATCACCTTTGAAGGTTCATGTATCCACCATCATAGTCAACAGGTAACAAGTTCCCAAATGCTACAGCATCATAATTTACAGAAAATTTAGAAAAAATAATTAATACAGACAGGAACTCTCAGGTTTACAGGGATAAAGAGTCTTCTCTGAAATCTTTCTTGACTATGGCAAATAGAGTGTCCTTCTAAGCCACTAGTTTATTATGGCAGGGTTCTGGCTACAGTGTATCCCAGTGGAGGAGGGGAGAAAAAGGCCCTCTGGAGGAGACCACTCCCCTCCAGCCTATCATCATTAGCAGTGGAGAAATGCTATAGGACAAATTGTGCCCCTGTCCCCAATATTCATGTATTCAAGTTCTGACTTAAGGTTCCTCAGAATGCGACTATTTGGAGATATAATCTTTAAAGAGATTATTAAGTTAAAATGAGGCCACTGGAGTGGGCCCTAATCCAATCTGAAAGAAGTTCTTATAAGATAAGTAAGAAACACCAAACATATGCACTCACATAGAACAAAGCCATGTGAGGACACAGTGAGTAGATGGCCACTTATAAGTCAAACAGAAAGGCCTCAGAAATAGGAGAAATAAAGTTATGTAACTCAGGTCACACAAGAGCCATTGCTATGGCAGCCCTAGAAAGCTAATACAGGGTGTTACTGGATCACCTGGTATTGCCTAGAGGTGGAAAAGAGGTGGGATGTTAAAGTCCCAAACCAGTTTGTCTTCCTCTCACCAATTTTTCCACTCCCTCAGTTCTCAATGGTTGCTTCTTACATTATTTTCAGGGATCACAGATGCACTTAATGTGGAAAAGCAGAAAGTCTGCCTTGTTTAGACTGAAGTCCAATTATTACTTAGCAAAGGAATGTGTTTACAGAAAATTAAAGACAAGAGATATGTCTCATGGTGCTTATGGTACCTAACCCAGTGTTGGGTATCTAGTGGAGATTTAATATATACCCTTTGCTTGAAAACTGAACTACATGTTAGTAAAGGTTTTGTGACTTTCTGCAGCTCATTTCCCAACATACCAACAGTTCACTCATCTCTAAAATTGTGGTTATACAAACCTAAAGACAAGCTCAATCCCAACCAAGGCTTTGGCACCATGTATTTAACAATCTGCTCTGATTACGAAATGTAAAGAGCCCTATGCCAATAGCTGGTTATGAATAATTTTGCCTCTGATCTTGCTTTGATCTTGTAGCCTAATTGTAGTAACTGAGATTTTATCACATACTTCTATTCTAGCAATGAGTCTCTAATTGCTACCTAATTCCTGTGGGCTACATTAATCCAATGCTGTATGCCCCAGTTTCTCTCCCACTGGGGACCTTGGTCTTTAGTCCTTGGAGCAAATGTCCTGACTGCTGGACCACTCTGATCATGCCTGCCTAACTCAACATGTATCTAATGCTTACTGCCATACTTTTAACCCGCCATGTCCCTCACTAATGCCAACATATCTACCTGTTGTTTTACCTGCCTTATGCCAACTGCCTTCTCACTGCTTGCTGCCAAAATTTGCATTAGGTACATATCCTAGGAGACTAGCTAGGCTAGGGTAAACTTGTCAGATAAAATATAGTATGCCTAATGAAATGTGAGCTTCATATATTCATCATTTTTAGTATAAAAGTATGTTCAAATATTGCATGGAAGATATTTTTACTAAAAAACAGCTTATTTTAATTAAAATTCAACTGTGTATCATGAGTTTTTCTTTGTTTATCTGGCAACACTATTTGAGGCCATGTAAATTAGAGTTCTCAGATGCTTAATAATGTTTTTATTAAAATAAAGATTATTATCTTCAAGTTTAAAGGTGGGATTTTTATTTATTCCAATTGGAAATAAAATTGATTTGCCATGCAAGTAGATTTAAAATAGTTTTCACTTTCAACTGATTATGTCCTTTCAGATACTCATCCATGACCTCATTGTGAATAATAGGGTAAGCAGAATTGCATATGGTTCCAGACTGAAATTGAAAATTAATGAGAGAGGATGATGAGTGAAGCTTGACATCACCTTGTATAGGAACGTTCTATATAACTAGTCATGCTCATTTCATTATATTTAGCAATGTGATTGATTAGAGGATAAGTCAGGATGCATAAATGTCACCTCATCACTGTGGTCATATAAAGCTATTTGTGCAAATAATTGAGACAAAAGAAACTATACTAACTGCACAGAATTTAGAAAGAGGTCAAAGGCTATAAACTTTTTACAAAGATAATGGCATGTGAGGTCACGCTATATTGACCTTTGAAAATATCTGAAATATTATCCTTCCCTTTTATAAATATCAGAGTACCTGGTAAAGAAAACATTAATTTAGTTACAATAGAGAACTACTATTTTAAATTTTCCAGGAGTTACTTTTTTTTTCATAGTTAGAGAATAGTTCACCTTTAAAACAAATGTCCTTTACTTTGAGATAAAAGCTTACAGTATCCTCTTTAAATTTTATAAATATAAAGCAAGTATTATACTGTTTGAATTAGGGATATAACTGAATACTGCTATGGGATGGGGAACATGGACTTGACAATGGTATAGGGTTTCAATACCTAAGTATTGATAGTAGATACTTGTATTATTCAGCCTTTTGCCCTTGTGACCAAAATATCTGATGGGAATGAATTACAGGAGGAATCGTTTATTTAGACTCATGGTTTCAGAGGTTGAGTCCATGGTCAGCCAACTTCATAGCTCTGGGAAAGGTAAGGAAGAATATCATGGAGGCAAGAGGTGGCAGAGGAAAGCAACTGAGGACATGGCAATCAGGAAGCAGAGAGAGTGAGTTCAATGAGTTCAAGGTTTATATTTATAAACCCCAAAGGCACATCCCCAGTGACCTACTTTCTCCAGTCATAACCTATCTATCTATAGTCATCACCAACTTAATTCATTCAAGGGGATTAGTGCACTGATAGGTTATAGCTCTCACAATCTAATCATTTCACCTCTAAACTACAATGTGTTACACATGAGCTTTAGGGAGACACCGCATATCCAAACCATGACAGTTCTGTTCCTTCCATCATTTCCATACACATTGATTGGACTCAAAATTTAACATAGGAACCAAATATCATTATGGTAGAAGGTGAGGTGGACTGGACTCTTCCTTCTCCCAGTTCAAAAATAGTAAAACCAATCTGATGGTTGAGGTGATCCTGATTGAGATCAGATGGAAGATAATAAAAGGGGTTCCTGCGAGGGAGAAAAAAGTCTGGCTAATGAACAAAAGGTGATGCAAAGGAGTCCAGCTAGTTCTAGATGGGGGGGGGGTTCTTGTCAGCTGCACCATATTAGTGTTATAATTGTACATTGGACAACTGATGAGTATGTGTGACAGAGACTATCAAAAGTTATACTCTTAATAAGGCCAAAAGAAATGAAAATATACAGCTCTCAGGTCTGATGATAAAACCAGTAAGAGGAGCGTTTTTTATTCCAAAGGTCTGATGGTATAGAAGAGGCAACAGCAGCACCAATGGTAGGGGTCAGGTCTTGTTTCTGCGGAGTTCTTAGACTTTTGGTGTAAAATGACAGCAGCAATTAGAACTTCTATTTCCATGATTTGTTCATCGGTTGCTTTACGTACTCTTTGGAAGCAAGTAGTAATAACCAAGATTAATCCTTTGGAGTGAGGATGCCTGGTAAAATTTAAGATTTGGGAGGCAAAGATTCCTGAGGACAGTATTAAGATCAGACTGCTCGAGCATTTGTGCGGGTACAAGTTCAAGATAATTGAATCCAGGAGAAAAATAGTCAAGGCAAAATGAATTTATCTGGGAGCTCCAGACAAGTGAGTTTTGGAGAAACATGGTTCAGTATGATTGTTCTGGTTGCCTTGCTTTTTAAAAGGACAAAATTCCTTACTCATCTCTTTCACTTTCATTCTTCTACCTAGTGCATCATGGCCAAAGTTTAGGCTACAGCATAAGAAAGGTATCCATGTAGAAAGTACGGTCAGGAGACCAGGAAACAGTATGAATGTACGTTCAAGTCATTCAGGAACTTTTATGCAGGTACAAGAAACATGTCACAATGGCCACAAGATTAATAGGAGATGGATGAATGTAACTTCATGTTTACTGCTACAAACAAAAGCTTTGTGTGAAATCTTGAATTTATGGGGAGGAAAGGAAGGTGGGAATGTATCTACCTATCTGTTGTTTCCATGATCTTTTCTTCTCAGTCCTCAAATACAAGAGACTAAGTCCCCTTGGGCTTTGGTGACCCCATAACTGGGGTGTTTTATGATGATTTGCTTTTGCTGTACCCAGATACTTTCTTCCTTTCCTATTTTCTAATCATTGTGTAATACACATGCTGACCTTTTCCTTCTCTCTCTTCTCCCTGGGAAAATACAATGAATAAGGACTTATTGATACTCAAAAAGAAGAAAAAGAAAGCTATCCTAAACTTGGGTTTGCCACAGAGAAGGGTAGTTTCAATGATCAAACGGATATATGCTTAGAAGAGCATTGAGTTATAAGAACAAATACAAATATTTTCAGATTCTATGGAAAGGTGAAGACCAAGAAGTAATAGATTCAAAATCTACAAAATAGCATTATGGCAATAGTAAAGCTAGACTGGCTAAACTATGAAATACCAGAATTATAGGACAGCATTACTCCATCCACTACCACCCCACCCTTGAAATTTTAAAGACATAATTTTAGGAAATGGAAGAGCAAGTAGTAAGACATCCAATAGAGAATGGAGGTACTGCTTTTTTTTCAATCTCATTGGACAGCATAACTGTTCCATAAGACATTCCCTTAGTTTGTTGGTCCTTTCCAGTCTTAATAAGAGTGATGATTGATTGATTGATTGATTGACTGATTAGTAATATCTTCAGTGGAGGTGCATGTAAGATAAATTAAATAAGTCTCATTTTCATTGGTCATGAAAGAGAGTTTATTTGTAGATCTAGTAAGTGTCTGGTGAAATGAGGTCATTCTAGGTTCACACTTAATCAGCTATCTGTTTTTCTGGTTAAGAATAGTTGCCATGAAAGCCATCATAGCCTTCTGACAATGCATAGACAAGTACTACCATTAAATGAAGAATTTTCCCACTACTTTTCTAAGTGCCCATTTGTTGAGACAAACCTGCCTCTTCTCCACCAAATACAAACCGGCTCATTATGACAAGCTTCTTTTTAACAAATGCTTTCTAATGGAAAGCAAAAGCCATTGCTTACTCCTTTGATGCTCTTTCAATTTGAGTCAAAATAGTTTTGATGGCAAAGCATCTGGGGCAAAGCAGCCTCTAAGAAGCTGCCTTGTTTTCACAATAAGGTGGGTCAGTGCCTGGGTTTCCTGGGTACAGCCATGAGGGTTTTCTAGCCAAGTTCATCCCACCCAAAAGAGGAAGATAGATTTTTTTTACTCTTTCTCTTTGTAACTTCTATGTCCTTGGAACAATTTGTATTCCTTTTTGCATGGCAGTACAAATAGAGTGTTTTTCACTTAAGTAGAGAACCTTTAAACCAGCAAGACTAGGTCATGTCCTCTGGGGTCAGGATAGGAATCCTGGCACCTACACTTCAAGGAAGAGTGATTAAGGTAATTGTGATGGGACAGAGGGGAGATATTAGGAAGGATGTCTTGTTTAATGAGGTATGAAGACAAGGTGTGGGTGAGTGGTAACCAAGGATTTTCTTTCTTCCTCACCTTAAAAGGATTATACATCTCCACTCATAGTGCCATATGCTTCCTAAGGGAGGGGTATACTTTCTCACCCTACTTAGGTTGTACTTGGCTGATGGATTGTAAGCCAACGTGACACAGACCACATCTTAGCATAAGTCTTAAGCTCAATTATATGGTATGTACCTAGTTCTTTCTCTTTTCTCTCTGCCATGAGTATAGCATATTCCAAATAGGGGCAGCTCTAGCCTAAGTCCAGAATGAGACAGTGCATAAAGTTGACTCACAGCCCACAACAGACTCAGCTCTACCAGCATGTGACATGAAGAAAAAGTAATCATTGCTATAAGCTAGTCACAAATTTAGGGTTGTTTGTTGCCACAACAAGCTTGCTAATCTATGACCAGAGATAAGATGGGAGGGAAGAGGGTAGAATATGGGTTGCAACTGGTTGTGATTGGTTTTTGATAATTCTGGCATCTCAATTCCCAGGATTCACTCAAGGAAATTATATATCTTGTACCATGCAAATACAGAAGATCTTTTATTGCTATCACTGGGGCTGGGTTTTCTCATTATTCTGGAGGATCTAACACTCATTCTTCAGGTTTATTCTCCTTTCCCTGGGGCCTCTAAATGAGGAAATGAATGCTAGTATAGTTCAAAAATGGATGGATTTATTCTTTCTCCTATGACAAATTTCTTCACTGTAAGAACAAAAAAATCAAGACAAAGTTGTTTCAGCAGTAGTGGAAATGGATGTAGTTATCCAGCATAATATTTCCATTTTTTATTCAAGTGAATTTACTTATTTACCCCCTCACAACACTTCCTTGCAGAAGCAAGTAAGTAGATATTGTCAAGTTGTTATTAACCACCAATAGCCAATCAATATAGAACTTAGTTGAATTTGATCCATGCAAAAGTAGCTTCACATGTGAAAGCACTTGTTCTTTCTATTAACATCTAGTCTTTCCATTTCTCATTTTAGCACTTCTACATGTCAAATATCATGCACTAATTACCTATTACATGCCAGGCATTTTACACGTGTATTAGTTCATTTTTGTTGCTATAATGAAATACCTGAATTTGGATATTTTATAAAAACAGAGGTCTATTCATCTCATAGTTTTGGAGGCTGAAAGTCCAAGATTGAGTTGCTCTATAAGCTTGGCCTTGCAGTGAAGGCCCCATGGTAGATGTCATCACAATGGCCCAAGTATGTGTGAGAAGAAGACCTCACATGGAGAGAAAGGAAGCCAGAAAGTGGAGAAGGACCGAGCTTACTCCTTTCATAACGATCTACTCTCTCAGGAAGAAACCAGGTCCCAAGAGAACTACATTAATCCCTTCTGAGAAGCCCCCACGCAGTAACCTAACCACCTTCCCTAAGGCCCTACCACATCTTGTCATTGCCACATCAAAGACCAAGCTTGCAGTACATGAACCCTTGGCAACAAGCCACATTTAAACCGAAGCAACTTGTATATGTAATTTCAAAATCTTTACAAACAACCCTTCAAGATAGGCAGATATTCCTAAATTTCAGGTAGTTAATAACTTATTTATCAGTTTCCTATGGATGCTATAACAAATCGCCACAGATAGAGCACCTTAAATCAACATTCATTACCTCACACTTCTGCAGACCAGAATCCAGATACAACATAGTGCAACTGGGCCCTCCAAAATGTTGGCAGGGTTGTGCTTCTTTCTAGATGCTCTAGAGGAGACTCAGCTTCCAGGCTCATTTACATTGTTGGCAAGATTCAGCTCCTTGTGGTTGTGGATCTGAGATTTTCATTTCCTTGCTGGCTGTCATTTAAGAGCTTCTCAGTTCCTCCATCTTCCCAAGCCAGAAACAATGAATCTAGTCCCATTCACACTTTGAAACTCTGACTTCTCTTTATGCCATGTCTCTTCTCTCTTTCTCTTCCCCTGCATGCTGTGACCTCAAGTGGAGAGCAACTTCTGCTTTTAAGGGTTTATTTTATTAGATTGGACCCACCATGATAATCCACTCTCCCCATCACAGCCTGTAAATTTAACTATATCTGTGAAATTGATTTTTCCATGAAAGATAAAATGTTTAGATTCCAGGAATTAGGAATTTTGAGGGGACACATTATTCTGCCTACTACATTACCTAACATCATGCATTTACCATGTGACAGAAGAAGATGTGAACGAAGGCTTATTTGGCATTAAGGCTCATGTCCTACCCATGAATCCATTTTGCCTTTCTAATATGTTTAGTTAGAACACAAAACAAATGGGAAAACTGAGGAGGAAAAATATCTTAAGAAAAGCATAAATGTATTTAGTAAATAATGTTTGTTTCCAGGTTTCAACATGATATATACCTTTGAAAGAAACCGCTCAAAATAGTCAAAATTTCAAATAAATCAATATTGTTGTTTCACTCCATATTCTAAAAAGTGAGAGTCTATGTTAAACATACATACACTTTTCACAATAAATGAGATGAAAATTGTCATAACCATTTTGTTAATTCATCCAAGACTGAATCGGCTTATTCCAGGCAGAAATGAAAGCACTTTAAACACAAACCACACTCTAAGATCCACTAACACTAGAAGGCAGCACAGGGTTTCAAAATATCAGGTGCACGCTGCCCCCAATTTTTAGGAATAACTCAGGCCTCACAGTATTTCTCAGAAAGGTGCCCATTGACTTCCTGGACTGACATGGTCTGTTTTTCCTCTTGATAATGCTTTAATGCAGCATACTTATTTGGATCCAGATATTAGCAGAGCCTTGTCAAAGTTAAAATTGCAATATAGAGCAGAGGAATGAATACAGTCATGACAGATCATTTTGAAATTCAATCTGCCCATCATTAAAGGCTGACCACAGACAGATACCAGACACACCTAAAGCAGGTACTTAAATGTTTCTTACAACTTCTCCACCAAATTCTCATGTCCATTGATGATTCCAACATTGATTTATTTATTCAATAGTCATATTAAATATTCTAATATAGCCAACAATGAGCAGAGAATTGGAGATACAGCAATGCATGCCATAGTTTTTGTTCTTAAAGAGTCTACAACCTAGTTGAGAATTTCTAGGCCATTTAAAATATAAGCATGGCTTGCCTAAATCGGAGTCAGTATCAGTTGAATAAATAATGGTGAAAATCTTGTTGAAAACACATGAAAATACATTCAATATCATTAGTTGTTAGGGAAATGCAAATAAAACTACAATGAGATACCATTTTGCACTCAACAGTTTGGCTGTAACTTTTTAAATATTTTTTAGTTGTTGATGGATCTGTATTTTTCATTATTTATTTTTATGTGGTGCTGAGGATCGAACCCAGTGCCTCACACATGCTAGGTGAGCACTCTACCACTGAGCCCCAGCCCTAGCCCCTAGTTTGGCTTTAATTTTTAAAAATCAAAAATAACAAGTTTTAGCCAGAATGTGGAGGAATTAGAACCCTCATACATTGCTGGTGGGATTGTGATATGGTACAGCCACTTTGGAACGTACTTTGGAAATTTCTCAGAAAATTAAATATAGCTCTAATTATGGGATTTATGGCATAAAGGAGTGCAGTCGTTCCCCCATATCCATGATGAGTTGGTTCCAGGATCTGTATAGATACCCAAATCTGCAGATGCTCAAGTCCCTTACATAAAATGGCATGGTATTTGCATATAAACTATTTACATCCTCTTGTATGTTTTAATCATATCTAGATTACTTATAATATCTACTAAAATATAAATGCTATGTAAATAAATGTAGATAAAAGTGATTATATTGTTTAAGAAATAATGAAAAAGTCTATACATGTTCAGTACAAATGCAATTTTTTCCTAATATTTGACCTGTGATTGTTGCAATAAATAGATTCAGAACTCATGAATACAGAGGTCTGACTGTATATATACTTCAAGATATTTACCCAAAAGAATTGAAAATAGCCATTCAAACAAAGCTTGTATGTAATTCATACTAGCATTATTCATGATAGTCAAAAAGTAGGAAAAAATTTCATCAACTGGTAGATAAAGAAAATGTGACATACAATAGAATATTGTAAATTCTGCAATAGAATATTTTATGTCCTGCAATTAAAAAATGAAGTACTGATACATGCTGCAACTTGGATGAATCCTGAAGACATTATACTAAATTAAATAAGCCTGATATAAAAGACCATATATTTTATGATTCAAATATGCTTACACATTATTTTAAATTTGTCAAAATAGACACATATATTTTGTCTTTCTTTAAAAAGGAAAGAGCTTTAAAAAATAGCCAAGATTTAAATACTGAGCTGTATTTGGGCTTAATTCAGAGAGCAATTGCCCTCAGATACTTATTTAAAAGGGCAAAGTCCTTAGCTGGACGGAAGATATATGTTTATAAGGCTCTGGAGGAACCATCCATCCTGTTGCCTACTAGGCTTGAGGCACTCTTAATAGTAAGTCTCTGACCCCAAAGTGTTTGTTTTTAAAGGGCAACAGACTGTAGTAGTAGCTTTGAAGTACGTGCCACTTGTAAGCATTCAAATGAGTATTTACATATGCTTAGAGGAAACTACAACTAGGATTTAGATTCCCCACTTGGTTTATGAAACTTCCAAGAATCTAGAAATCTTTCAAGTTGGTGGCAAGTTACTGTATGCATGATGTTCTCAGCCATGGCCAAAGACTGAAAAACTCAAGACCTTTGTGTCCCTCTATACATTAGAAACTGCAAATGAGACACCATTTTGGAGGCCATCCTTTGATCTCCTTCTAAAACTGCAAGTGTTTTGGCTTAATCTGAGCACTTGGCATATAACCACTAGCCAAGCTATTATAGGAATTGTATTTTATCAAATACTGACATTTGCTCAAATGATCATGATAAATGATGCCTGAAAATTTCTCCTTTCTTTGCCCTTAAAAATGGCTTATGTGGGGGCTGGGATTGTAGCTCAGCGGTAGAGCGCTTGCATCGCATGCGTGAGGCCCTGGGTTCGATCCTCAGCACCACATACAAGGCAATAAAATAAAGACATTGTGTCCATCTATAATTAAAAAACATGGTTATTTAAAAAAATGGCTTATGTGGCAAAATCAAATCTGAACTAGAGTCAACCTTAGGGATAAGCCTAAGCTCCAGCACATCCCAGTACTATACTTTAGGCAAGTTCTTTGAGTTTCAGTTTTCTCTGTTGTGTAATGAAGATGTTACTGGATGGGGCTCCTGGGAAGCACAATTGATACATGTGAATGTGATTTATACTGGAAAGACATTCACAGTATTAGCAGATGTGAACTTTTCCTAATATGATTACAAATATTTTTAGTTTTTCATTATGTTCTTTATACTTCTCAGATTTCCACATCAAAATACAGGAAGGAATAGCATGTTTTCTTAATTACAATGTCAATAGTCGAAGTTATTTCTATTTGATGAATCAGGTTGATGAATCCAATGAAATCATTTTGAGGTGTTAATGGTATGGTGTTAGGACACCAGAAGAAGCCAGCGTGGGAAGGGAAGGCACAATAGTTTGATGACCTTGAATCATTTACTTAAACTCAGTGAGATTCATAGGAGGTGCTCAGTCTTCTGTTCCCTATACCCAAAAGAAAAGAAAATCAAGGGAGGGAGGGAAAGAAGGAGTTTAGGTCCATAAATCCACTCCATCTAACTTAGTGTAAGTACTTTTTAATTAATAGAGAGGACTCTAATTGAGAAAGTGTAAAGCATTCTAAATCTCCCAGATAAAAACATGTGTCATCTATTTCATGTCTCTGGGAAGAGTAAAATCAATATTTGAATTAATGGAAGAAATTAAGTGGCTGCAGAAATAATTTTTGAATTTAACAAGTTTCAAGGAGAAGTAGTTGGTACATGATGATACAGAAAGCAACAAAATACTTGCCTTTAAAACATTCTTCACAAAAGTTCAGAAAGAAAAGTCAATCCATTGTTTGGTAGGTATACTGGCACATTAGCAAAGCTAATAGACTTAGGGTAATCCTAAGCACCACTACTCAGTCAAAAGT
>PVHX01028019.1:0-18634 GCA_004024805.1 Geosciurus inauris | reverse complement strand
TGTAGTATAATCTGAAGTCAGGTAATGTGATGCCTCCTGCTTCACTCTTCTTGCTAAGGATTGCTTTGGCTATTCTAGGTTTCTTATTCTTCCAAATGAATTTCATGATTGTCTTTTCTATTTCTATAAGGAATGACATTGGGATTCTAATTGGTATTGCATTGAACCTATATATCGCTTTGGGAAGTATGGCCATTTTAACAATATTGATTCTGTGACTTGAGATTTGTTAAATTCATGGATGTGAAACCCATGGATATGGAGGGCCAACTGTATATACTATCCTGATCAATTTAATTATATTCTAATTCCATATAGTGGATTATAGATGTGTGATCAGTTTGGTGCTATACACATCACTATGATGTTCTGAAAAGCCCAGGTCAACTAATTTTAGAGAAATGAGAAATTAAGTTTTGTAAATCTATGTTGGTTTCAATTATCAAGCCAAAACAGATAAAATATTTGGGCATTGAAAGGACCTCATATTCTCCTTATGTGTTCCTATTTCATAGTTTATTCAGGTTATTTATGTGTCACCAAATAGAGTAATTATTTCAGTTAATGTTTAGTTGAATTATACGTGTACATCTGAAAGTGACTTATTACCCACTCCTAAAAAATAACCTGCATTGTCCTAGAAAATCTCAAGAAGAGATAAGTCTATACAGAGGAATGGTGAATATCCAACATGGTCTGTTTATATTTCTACAAAATGTTATTTATTAATTACTCTTAGCTTTATAATGATCAGGATTAATTTGAGGGAAAGTGTAGAACTTTTTATTAAGCTTTTTGAGGTAACAATGATTACTTGCTCGCTGGCAGTTAGGAACCTAGAAGGATGAATGCAATGATAAATAGCTTAATAAAGCCCCAACAACATGCAGGGAATGAACCAATTTGTATTTATTTGTTTTGGAGGGATCTAGAACCTCCTGGAAGATCCAGATTTCAATTCGATTCTCAAAAGAGTCAAAAATAAAATAAGCCTTTCAGACAGCAGATTGAAGAAACATTTTAAGGCAGAGAAGTGGGGCACCTCAGGGAATATCCATGTTTATGTTTGGGAGAAGGGCTACATGGGTCATGATTTTGTGGGTAGACCTTTATAATAATACATTCTTTAAACTTGTAAATCAGGCTGCATGTGAAGGCAGGTCTGATGAACCAGGGGTATAGAGAAGGTGACTTTAGGTATCTGGAATCAGAAGCCAAAGTAGCCATTTGCTTCAGGTACAGGAAATAGGGAATGTTGGAGGCTGCATCCCAAACAAAGGACCATCCAGTGTCAGAGGTTGATCTACACACAGTTTATTACTCCTTAGTTGATAGGCTAGGCAACCTCCCCACTCTTTATATTCTTGTTATATATTTTTGGCTAATAATAAATGCTAAAACTCAATGTGACCAGTCAAACACAGGACAGTATCTTTGCAAATAAAATAATGAATATTTAATTTACCACAACACTCTTGTCTTAATATCTCATTGTATTCATTTTCCTTCAAAATTTTATTTTACTTCAAGTAGAAATAGTCATATATCTCAAGCTGTTACATCTAACATACTAGATATACTAAGTGTTGGCCAGCCACTGTGTTACTGTGTTCATGTAGTGTTTAAATTCCACTCCTTATCATTCAGCCCAGCAGTGTGCTTTTGCTGTTTTGAGAATTTGTCAAACCCAAATCCACCTACTAATATCTCAGCATCATTTGTATAAACCTCTGCCTCTACCTTTTTTTCTACTTGCAATAATATAACTCTCTGCTGTTGCTATTGAATTTCGTTCCACTTTTCTAACCCTATTTTAAATGAAATTGGGGTCACACTGAAGCTTTCACGTGTGTTCCCTTTTTTTCTACACACAACAGTCCTACAAAGAATACATTAAAGAATTTGTTAGCTACAGTTTTCAGAAGAGGGGACTCAAGGTCATGTTGCCTGAGGTTCACATGCATCAAGAGTGGCAGGACAAGGATTTCATCTGAGGGCACTTATGACAAAGCCCACTCTCCTCACAATTCTGTGATGCCCACTCTGGCACTACCTGTATACCTCCTGGTACCCTGCCACAGTCTCCATGCACAGTTCAAAAGATTTATTTTGTTATGATCCTTCTGTTCTTCAAAATCCAAGCCAATGTGCCATGAGGCTTCTACAATAGTCAGCCAATCATGGACTGAGGCTTCTAAAAGTGAGTCCAAGTAAATCTTTCCTCCTCTAACTTTGTTTATTTGTTTGTTTGTTTTTTGTTTTTAGTAATGGGGATTGAACCCACGGGCACTTAACCACTAAGCCATTCCCAACCCTTTTTAGTTTTTTAAAATTTTGAGACAGTCCCAAGAAATTGCTTAGGACCTTGCTAAATTGCTAAGGCTGGCTTTGAACTTGGAATCCTCCTGTGTCAGCCTTTGGTGTCATTGGGATTACAGGCCACAGCACCCAGCTTCTAAGTTGTTACTGTCAAGTATTTTGTCAAGTAAGTTGTTACTGTCAAGCAATGCAAAGCTGTGTTAACAGTCACCTTCTCCCTTGGTATGTTTCACCTGTGTCCTAATCGCCTCACTATAAGAACACCGGTTATATTGGATAAGCCAACCATATGACCCCTTTCCAATCCAATTATAGTCACACTGTAAGGTAGCAGGATTAGGACTTCAACATATGAATTTGCCGGTGAGGTAAAATTCACCCATAACACGTCAAAAGAGGGTATCCAAAAACCTCTCCAAATCTCTTCACAGTTTATTGTGGTAAACAAGCAAAGAGGGAGGGAAATCATATCTTCAAATATAAATTATAAAAGGCAAAAACAAGGGACTCAGATTTGATTTTTATTCTTCTTTCATTATCCAGCAACCTGAACACAAGCAACTGGCAGGCCACCAGTTCTGCCAGGGGTTCAGCAGCAGAACTCCAGCTTGGAAACAGGGGAGGGAGAAGCCACTCTGCTTATAATTGTGTAGTTTTTCTTTCCAACACCTTGGCTAAAGCCAAGCAAAAATCATTTGAAGTTTAGAGTGTTTTGTCATGTCTCGTGTGAGCACAAAATGTACCATGCAACAACACCACACATTGTGATTGACTTGGAGAAAAGGCCACCTCAAATGTCACTTGAGCAAATGACTTGTGCTTATCAAGAGAGCAAACTATATGTACAAGGAATCAACAAATTAAAATTAATTAGAAAGAAAGTTGTAATGTTGTGAAAGAATGAGCCAAAAATAAAAGCTGCATAATGTTAGGGCCTCAGTTCCCTCATCCTTAAAATGGGCCTAAGAGTGCCAACCTCATTAGAGAGTTATATATGTTAAATGAGGTTTTTGAACTTTTCAGTGAAGACATTTCCTGCTATACAGGGATGGAGCAAAGCTAACATTTTCTTAATTTTTTTAAATAAAAAGATGGATGTGTACAAACTTTCATACACTTACATACACAGGAAGAAATAAAGGCATTTTTGGAGCTCATTGTGTTATTCAGTTTTTGTTGCTATAACAAAATACTTGAGATAATAAACTTAAAAAGGAGAAAAGGTTTATTTTAACTTACAATTTTTGAGGTCTCAGACCATGGTCTACTGGCCTATTCCTTTTGGGGACTGTGGCAAGGCAATAATCATGGTGGGAGCATGTGGTGGAAGAAGACATCTCTTAGAAATGCAAAAGAGGAAGAGGAAGAGGCTAGGGTCCCAATACCCTCTTCAAGGACATTTTCTCAAGAACTGGGAGACTTCCTTCTAGGGGCACAGCTCCCAGCTCTTTTTTTGTTTGTTTGTTTTTTTGTACAGGAGATTGAACTCAGGGATACTTGACCACTGAGCCACACCCCCAGCCCTATTTTGTGTTTTATTTAGAGACAAGGTCTCACTTAGTTGCTTAGTGCCTTGCCCTTGCTGGCTTTGAACTCTCAATTCTCCTGTCTCAGCCTCCCAAAGTGCTGGGATTACAGGCATGTGCCACCACTCCCGGCTATGAATAGATTCTTTACCAATCAGACAACATAGTAATACTTGGCACTGATAAAAGCATGCATTTCATTTTTAATTCAGGAAGAGTTATTGCTTTTGTCTTTTTGCAGTACTGAGGATCGAACCCAGTGGCACTTTACCACTAAGCTACATCACCAACCCTTTTTTTTGTAATTTTTTTTTAAGTTGTAGATGGACACAATGCCTTTATTTTATTTATTTATTTTTATGTGGTGCTGAGGATCGAACCCAGTGCCTCACACATGCAAGGCAAGTGCTTTACCACTGAGCCACAACCCCAGCCCGGGGCCCAGCTCTTAAAGGTTCAACCACTTCCCAATAATGCCACAGGCTTGAGACCAAGCATTTAACACTTGGGCCTTTGGGAGACACTTCCAAATCATAGCATGTGTTTATTCATTTATTGAGCAATAACTGCCAGAGCCTGGAAGAGCTCAGGGATTATGACTAGAGGGTTGGAAAGGGTTGCTTGGAGCTGCAGGTGGAACTGAGCCTTGAAGGATAAGGATTCTCTAAAGAAAGGAGAAAAGGTATTATTTGCATAGGAAACAAAATGTGTCAAGGCAAGAGAGAGTATGGATATGCAAGGTATTGGGAAGAATTTGATATGACTAGAGAGCAGTAATACCAATGAGAGAGAGAAGAGACCAAACAAGCAGAGGAAGGCCTGAAGATGAGTGACTGAAAGCTGTGTTTTGATTGCATCTAGAAGGACACAATGCCTTTATTTTATTTATTTATAAATAAATACACTTAGTGCGCACGCCTGTAATCCTAGCACTTTGGGAGGCTGAGACAGGAGAATCGCGAGTTCAAAGCCAGCCTCAGCAACGGTGAGGCGCTAAGCAACTCAGTGAGACCCTGTCTCTACATAAAACACAAAATGGGGCTGGGGATGTGGCTCAGTGGTTGAGTGCTCCTGCGTGCAATCCCCAGTACCAAAAAAAAAAAAAAAAATGGCAGTAGCAAGTGGTCATTAGGCCAAAGCAAGGCATTTACAGTTTTTAAAGTAGCCCTTTACACATGTGCTTGAGAATGAGTTGTAGAGATCATACTGAGACAACATCCACTGTGGAAAAATAACAAATTTGGAGGATAAGGGTTCGGGTCTTGAGTCTTGGTTTACATACTAACCAATTATATGAATTTGATCAAGTTTTTAATTTTCTCATAAAGTTAGAAGAGAATATTAGACAACTTACAAAATATCATCTGGCATTAATGTCTTTCTTATCAGTTAAAAATCCTATTGTTCTTTAATTGACACATAATAATTGTATATATTTATGGGATACAGTGTGATGTTTACGTGCATATATATAATATCTAATAAGCAAATTTGAATAATTAGTATATTCATCACACTCATAATTATCATTTCTCTTTGGTGAGAACATTCAAAATCCTCTCTTCTGGCTATTTTGAAATATACAATATATTATTTTTAGTAACATTGACCCTACTGTGCTATACAACACTAGAACTTATTTCTATTATATGTAACTCTGTACTCACTATCTAATCTCTTCCTTCCTCTCCTTTCCCCCTCCCCTCCCCAGACTCTCTTAACCACCATTCTATATTCTATTTTATTAGATCAACTTTTTCGGTCTCTAAATGTTATTGCAAAACATAAAATTATATTTTAATAGCAAATTATTACCTAAATTAGAATTTTCTTGTTTACTAAATGTTCTACTCTTATAACTTTTACATCATGTTTATTTTAAACATTGAAAAGACTGGCACAGTGGTGCACATCTATAATCCCAGCAACCCAGGAGGCAGGAAGATCACAAGTTCAAGGGTAGTCTCCATAACTTAGTGAGATCCTGTCTCAAAATAAAAAAAGGACTGATGTTAGCTCAGTGATAACAAGCCCTTGGATTCAACCCACAGTACCAAAGCAGGGAAAGAAGGAAAGGAAGGAAGGAAGGAAGGAAGGAAGGAAGGAAGGAAGGAAGGAAGGAAGGAAGGAAGGAAGGAAGGAGGGAGGAAAGGAAGGAAGGAAGGAAGGAAGGAGGGGAGAGAGAAAGAGAGGGAAGGAGGAAACAGTACATGAAATTATTAGTGTGAGGGTTAATTTTAATGATGAAACCTGTGAGCATATAAAATATTTCACCTAAACATTTTTTCTTTTATGTACCTTCCCAAGAAATAATGCAAGTAAGTAATTCAAACCACATTTGTAAAAATGAATAAATTTCCAATGGTCTCACTGGTTAAACAGTACTTTATTTCATAAATGCCAAAAGAGCAGTTTAGTATTTAGTGCATGATTTGTCAAAGTGATCTATATGTTCAGTTATAGTTGAATAGTTTTAGGTTTGGCAAATAATTTCATATTTTGAAATTTGACTTTCATAGGAAGGCAGCTGAAATTGACATCGTGAGTTTGAAAGTCATTAGTAAAATTCATAGGATATGATTTACATTAAAATATATTTAAATTCTTATATTAACTTTGTGATAAATTTTATGCTACCAAAGGCTATCAAAAGTGCAGTTAATGGTCTTCAACTTGCTTGGCCTGTGGGTTTGCCTTTTCTATAATTGCTGGCATTTCTCTGAAGGTTACAAAGGAAAAAATGTTCTTAAAAATAAAGTTAATGAGTCCATCTGCTGAGCCTGGTAAGGGAAATTGAGACTATTTGTCAGTTTCATGACAATCTACCTGCCCTATGCAAGGACAGTTAAAGGTAATGTGTTTTCCTCATCAGACAGGATTTGGACCGGTTGTCTGTTGACCTTCTGAATAGTTTTGAAGCAATCAGGGAGAATATATAAAGCAGTATTTTCATCTCCAATCTGTTAAGCAGCTACATTTTTGCATGTATCTTGACATGTACTTTAAAGATGTTAGCTAGAACATCTCACCATTAATTTGATCAAATCTTGCTGTAAGTGCTTACTGTTAATGGTCACATTTTGGCATACGCATCCCTAGCCCTTAACAGTTTTGAGTTCAATATTCACACAAAGAAAGAAAGAAAGAAAGAAAGAAAGAAAGAAAGAAAGAAAGAAAGAAAGAAAGAAAGAAAGAAAGAAAGAAAGAAAGAAAGAAACCTGGGCTTCTCACTTACAATTTAATTCAAGTCATCAAACATTGAGCACTCACTACATTCTAGCCTCAGGCCCAGGCAAACTGTTTCTCCAGCTTCTTAGCTGTTATAACATCAGGCCACTTCTTACCCTGAACACTCTTTCTTACTCTCATGGTTTTAACTTTTGCCCATGCCCTAAGTCCTGATGTTGTTTAGATGTTGGAAGTCTATCCTCCAAAGGCCCATGTGTTATAGGCTTGGTCCCCAGGGTGGCACTATTGGGAGGTGCTGTGGGCCTTTAGAATGAGGTTTGGTTAGAGGTCTTTGTGTTATTGGGAGTGTGCCTTCAAGGGATTGTGGGACCCCAGACCCACAATCTTTGCTCTCTTTGCTCTTGGCCCATGATGTGGGTGGCTTTGCTTTACTATTCACTCCCACCTTTACTATCCAGCACCCGTACCAAAAGCCAAAAGCAATGGAGCCATTACATCATGGACTGTAAAACCAAGTAAAACCCTGAGTAACCCTCTAGCTTCACTGGCCTTTCGTTGCTTGCTTTTAGTTGATTTTAAAAATCAGTAATTTTGGAGATCACAGAGTTAAGCAATATATTATTAGTCTTCCACTAGCTTTGCCGTAGATAACACCTCTGATGTGCAGACTATGGTGAAATGGTTGCCTTGGTAACTTTTCAGGGACTTGAAGGATGCTTTTGTTGAAACCACTGATTCTTCACTTCAGCTTGAGCGTGTGTCCAATGGGTGACCTTTTGGCATCAGAGAGCTAATAATTCCACCCTCTGATCACACAAATGCTGCCATTTTCTGGATATGAATCCAGTGAATTACTGTGAAGATTTACTTTTAATCACCTTTCCCCACATCTCAGAGATACTGCTTCCTTATTCTATATATACCTCTAAACTCTATTTTCTGGAAGGTAGATTTAAGACTTGCTTTCCCTTATCCACATATTTAGCCATCTGAAGAGTAAATTCTTTCTCTTCTGCAAAACTCATTGTTTCAGTGATTGGCATGCTGCATGGTAGGCAAACAGGCTTTGTACCTTAACTGGGACCTCCAAAATTATGAGCCAAAATAAGCCTTTTCTTTTTATAAGTTAATTATCTAAGGCATTTTGTTACAGTAATAGAAAGCTAACTAACACAGTTCCCAAATGTACCTTACTCCAACCTCAATTACCAGTGTCTGTGCTTCTCCCCCTAGGTATCCCAACAGGCGAGTTCATCATCTATCCATCAATGTGTTCTTCTTTCTATATTCAGAATTTAATGAAACTATGATTACTTACTTTGTTCTCTCTCTCCCTGTCTATCTAATCAATGTGTTGATTTTCTCAAGTTCCTTGCCTTCTTTACAAACCTTGCCCATTTTTAGGTCTGATCTCCTATGATAACTTAATTATATCTCCTCCTGCCATCAGACTTGTCTTGCTCAATTGTAGCCTTCACAGAATACCAGAGTCATCTGTGACTCAACTGACTCAATTCCCAATTCTGCCCTCATCACTTTCCTCCATCCCACCTTCCCTGGTGCACCCTCAGGGACTACGTTAAGGGGGTTAACCTGAGAGGTAAAACGCCTCCTTAACAAAAACTCAACCCATCACTCCTGTTATTTTTGTGTTCCTGCCCTCTCACTTTAGGCTTCAACATCACCAAGAGGCTTTGCAGTTCTCTGCAAACCATGCTGTTTGCCACCTCATTCATTCATATATTTATTAACTGTCTATGCCTGGCTGAAGACTTGTTGGTGAACTAAATGTCTACACAGAGGTTACTAGACTCATGGAAATTCTACTTTCTTGCTTCCAAACCCAGATAAATCCTACTTATTGTTAGAATTGTGACCTATCAAGCTCTCTACTCCACTGCTATGTACCTGTCTCTTTCCCATGAGTTTGCTTCTGGAAAAAAGAGGCCATGGCATGTTTCTTTGTGCATGAATATTTGAATGACTAGATATGTTCTTCAGCCTTATAATTCACGAGAGAAGATAAGAACTGTGTACATGTCCCCTTCAAAATGCAGAGAACAATCAGAGAAACAAGGTATCCCTTTATTACAAAGAGGGATTACTTCAAGAAACATCCTTTAGGCACCTGGAGAAAAGGGTGCTTGGAGATAAGAGGTTAGTAAATTAATGCATCTGTGAGGAAGATGTATTCAAGATGCACAGAATTTGCACAACTGACAATGAGGAAAGAGGGAGCACGAATAAGGACATTTGCAGAAGCAGGTCAGTAGTCCACTGTAGGTGGCATACAAGTGGATGAGTTTAGATGGCTACAGTGTTAAATTCTCTGTTGGAATATATAGATTAAGCTGGGCATGGTGGCCCATGTCTGTGATCCCCGCAACTCTGGAGAACTGAGGCAGGAGGATCATGAGTTCAAGGCCAGCATCAGCAATTTAGAAAGGCCCTAGGCAACTTAGCAAGACTCTGCCTCAAAATAAAATATAAAAAGGGCTGGGGATGTGGTACAGTGCCCCTGGGTTTAACCCCTGGTACCAAAACCAAAATGAGATAAATGCATTAAAGATGGTAAGTAATGGGGAGATGTTTAAGTTCATGGGAAAATATGGGGATGATCCCAGTTGCACTTAAGAATTAGGAGGGAAGTATGTGAAATATGGACTTTTGTGATGAACTTGATGGCAGAAATGAAAATATAATCATCCTTCTTTTCTCTTTTCCAAGACCCCTCAGGGGTCCCTTATATAAAATAGCATAGCATTTTCATAAACCTATACAAATCCTTGCATATACGGTTTTTTTTCTTTGCATTCCTGGGAATTAAACCCAGAAGCACTCTATGTCTACTTTGACCTACATCACCAGCCTTTTTTTCTTTTTTTCAGACAGGATCTTGCTAAACTGTAGAGCCTCGCCTTGACCTTGTGAGCCTCCTACCTATTCCACTTACACCAAGATCCTCTCGTGAATTTTAAATTATCTCTAGATTACTTATAACACCTAATATAATATCAATGCTATGTAAACAGTTGTCACACTGTATTATTTGTGAAATAATGACAAGGAAACAACATTCAAGACAGATGTAACTTCTTTTCAGAAGATTTTTGATCCTAGTCTCATCAAATCTGTGGATGCTAAACCCATGCATACAGAGGGCTGCCTTTATTTAAAAAAATGGTTTTGCAAATATAACAAAAAGAAAATTTTGTGACAATAAAAGTATTTGGAAGCCAGGCACAATGACATGTGCTGGTAATCTCAGTTACCTGGGAGGCTGAGGTAGGAGGATCTCAAGTTTGAAATTAGCCTGGGAAATTTGGTGAGACTCTATTTCAAAATAAAATAAAAAGGATTTAAAAAGTAGCTCAATGTTAGAGTGCTTATAGTACAAGGGCGTGGATTCATTCCCCCAATAACCACATAATCATCATCATCATCATCATCATCATCATCATAATATAATAATAATATAGGAATATGTTCTTATTTCCATTCTGAAACAAGTAGTACATCACTAGTACATGTTCATACCATCCAATCCTGTGGGAGAAGGGAGCTCTCTGATGGCAAGGACCAAATCTTGTCTTGGCAACTCTGTATCCTCAACTGCCAGCAGAGTTCATGCTTTCTTCTGGATTAATCAGTTAGTTTATCAATTAATTTATACTCCATCCTCTCTGAACAAAAGTATCACTTACGATTCATATAAACTTTGAAGTCATGTCCCATTTTCCTTTGGCACCCACTAAGAAGGAATATATTAAAAAGAATTATAAAGCATTGGGTTCTTACTGGTGCAGTTTCACCAAACATTTTAATTCTTGGGATTATCAAATCTTTTCTTGAATTTATAAATTAAGTTGCCGGACAACAGGTATATTCTTTTCATAGGTAGAATCAAACTATCAATATTTTTGATTTGTGATAAAGATTAGTGTACAACATTGACTAACTTCCCTGAAATATTGCACTGACCTGTTTTTCAAAAACAAAGCAAAATAAAAAGTAATTTTAATTTTTTTCTCCCCATCTATGCAGTGTTGGTACCTGTTTTAAAGAAAATTCTGTGCAAGATTGGTTTGATATCCGTTTACTTGCATATTCCTGGGTTTTTAGGCATTTCTAAAGTTCCCTTTTGTTCCTGTAGCTTGAAGTCTCCATTTATGCGCAATCTCCATAATGCAGTATTTTAATTCTGTTTGAATGCTCTATGTCACTTAAAATGCAAAACACTAAACCAAACTGCTGATTTTTCTCATTGAATATTTTTTCTTCCCCCATATCTCCATTGCTGATGATGACAATCCAATTTCTTAAGCCTGCATTTTCAGAATTATTTCTATTTTCTAAAATTATGCCCAGTGGGAGATGATCCCTAAAATGCTTTTTCCCTTTTCCTCTTCTGTCACCCTCTCTTCTCTCTCATTCTTGCTGCTTGATGTGTCCATCCACGTGCAGTCTCCACAATGCACTATTTTACTTCTTTCTATGGTCACTACTAAGACAGAAGTAGCTCTAACAAATCATATAAAGAACAAACAAAAAAAAAACCTCCCAGCTGTATGTACTGGCTCATGCCTGTAATCCCAGCAACTCAGGAGACTGAGGCAGGAGGGTCACAAGTTCAAGGCCAATCTGGGAAATTTAGCAAGACCCTGTCTCAAAATTAAAAAGTCCTTTTAAAGGGCTGGGGAGGTAGGTCAGTGATAGAGCAGTTGCCTAAAAGATGTGAGGCCTTGGGTTCATCCCGAGTACAGAAAGAAAGAGAAAGAGAGAGAGAGCAAGAGGAAAATTAGGAAACAAAAAAAGCTGAAAATTGTGACCACCTACCTAAAACTAGTCTTTAATTTTACTAAACACTATGCTCTCCTTACATTAAAAAAAGTTATGTTATGCAAAATTGCATAAGTTCAGTTTTCAAAGTAAAAATAGTAATTTTGGAAATTGTTTTGGGATCATCAAAATAAAAATTAGTGTGAAGTTTCTTCATAGGGATGAATAGATTAAATTAATAAATTATTACAAATAAATTATTACAAATTTCTCCTTTTGTTGATTAGACTTCCTAAATTGGGTCTTAACTGGAAAGACATTTCATCAAATAGAATTTCATATTTGAAAATTTCAAATTAAACATCACAATAATCATTGTAAAGGAAACAAATATTGATTTAAAACTGTTGAACTCAGGCTGGGGATGTGGCTCTGTGGTAGAGCACTTGCCTGGAATGAACAAATCTCAGGATTCAATCCCTAGTAGCCCTCCCCAAAATAAGTAAATAAATAAAATGTTGAACTCGGTTTTGACAATTAATGCCAAGTGTTTCTCCTCCCTGTACTACCAATCATCTTAGGATCAGATTTTGAACTCCAGATGAGGAATGTTAATTTGCTTAGCCCTAATGCCAGGCTGCAGTACCTACCTAGAAAGGGATACTTTGAGCCAAATGACACTGACTTTCCAGTCCTTTCCTATGTCAGACTATTAGACATCTCAGAATGATCTCATACAGGATTCATTTCACTTTTAGCCATTGTCTTAGCCCATTTGAGCTGCTATCAAAGAATACCATAGACCTGGTGGCATATAAACAACAAATTGTCATTTCTCACAGTTCTGGAGTTTGGGAAGTTCATGGTCAAGGCACCAGCAGATTCCATGTTGGTGGAGCTCCTGCTTTCTGATTCATAAACATCCAGGCTGTGGGTACAGCCTGTGGGGCTCCAGAGGAACAAGGTCTGGGGTCTGAAGAGAGGAAATGACAAAGTGACTTTGTCACTTTTATGCTTTAGGAATTTTAGGAGCCTCATGAAGTATAGCCACTTGAATATAGTTGAGAAATTAATAGGACAAAGTCTTAGATTTTTCTCCCTCTTTTTCTCTTCTGATTTCCTCTTGCTCTAAAATTGTATTCACAAGAAAATTCTACAAATTCTAGACTGAAATATTATATATATGTATGTATATATATTGTATCTACCTAAATATTATGTTAATTCTTTACTTTTCCTAAATCAAGGAGAAAAACACCAATGTAGTTGAAAGTAGGGCTACACCTTGGATGTGGTTTATTCCCCAAGAGTCTGTGTGTTAAAAACTTAGTTCCCATGATGGTGATATTGAGAAGTGCTATGGTACCTTGAAGAGGTTAGCAGGATCTGGCTAGCAGGAGATTTTCGGGTCATTGGAAGCCTGCCTTCAGATATAATTAATGTTTTGTTAATCAGTTCTCTGTTGCTGTGATAAAATACCTGAGGTAACAATTTATAAGGAGCAAAGGTTTATTTAGGCTCAGAGTTTGAGATGTTTCAGTCCATGGTCACTTGAATCTGTTGTCTTTGAGTCTATTGAGTAGAATGAGAAAAATTCCCATTGTTCCTAGTGGTATAAACTTCCAGTGACTTTTCCTGAAAACCATGTGCTGCATAAATGAGTAAATGAGTGACTGAATGAATTAGGTAGTACAACACATCACCATGTAAGGCCACAGATGTTTCTGTCCTGGCAGGAAATGATCCCTGTCCCATCATTTTTCTCTGATGTCTGGATCATACCACCAAATATAAAGTGACTTGTTTACATATCTGGCTTTCTGATCAAACTGTGTATTCTTTGAAAGCCAAGTACTTTACTCTACTAAAAGCATACAGTAGGAATTCAGTTCATGCTTTTTATAAGTAAGTTTATGAAACAGGAATTAAGCAACTATTGCCAACAATTTAGCAGAGGAAATTTGCTCTGATTACTAAACTGGAATAAAGCTAGTCAGCTCCTAAATAAAAGTAGAATAGGTAAGATTCAAAGCAGAAATGGAAGACAAAGATCTCGATGAGAAATGTACCTGTGATCAAAGAAATCTTTATTGAAGATAAATTGACAGTCATAAAAGCACATTTTTACTCATCACAGATGTTTATTTGCTTACACTTATCATTAGTAAACAGACATACTTTTATATGTTTTATGCCCATTTTATCACTAGTAAACATGAGGAGTGTTTACTAAATGTTGTTTTTGTCCTCCTCAAAAATTTCTCTCAAAAAATCTGGGTCCTTACCTCACCCCATCTGTCACACAATTTAAGAGTGATAAGAGAAGCAATTACCAAAGTCAAAATATCTGTGTTCACAGATCAAAAGTTGTCACCAGGCACAAAGCAAAATCAATGTAAGAGACTTGCTTGTCTTCCTGTCTTTATTGTCACTTCAAAGATATAAGAAAAAAATCTGCATCCAGGCAGATAAAACAGATGCAATAATCAGGTTGATTGCACACTTATTTCTCATCAATGCTAAATCCAAGAAGAAAATATATCTCAGTCAGAAGAATACTAAGAAAATCATTTGTGATCAGAAATCTATACCTAATTTCAGTTGTATTTATGTGCATAACCGAGACGATTTAAACCTGAAATGTCTAAATGATGCGATTGCTCATTATAACCTCAGTAAATATTTTGTGAATGGCTTTTTAAAAAGAAATTAGAGAGTAAATATCAACATCAAAATCATAAAGAAACTAGAAGAAAATATAAATGACTATTTTATGATACTGGAGAAAGAGCACTTTATAGGAGCTCTCTCCATGCCTTCAATGCCTCCCCTCCCCTTTCCTTTGCCCTATGCTGATTGATTACTTTGAATGTTTCCCCTCCTCTTTACCCCATGCTGATTGGCTGCCTTCAGTGCCTCTCCTTTTCTCATCCCATGCTGATTGGCTGCGTGCCTTTCATGGATCAATACCCTATTGGCTGTAACCTAACCTCAGAGCCATGATGGTCAGAGGACCCTATATAAACTATTGCACTAACTGAAATAAACGGGTCTGCTTCTTGCTCCGGCAGAGCAGTTTTACCTACCCCCGGTGTCTGGGTGAGTGACTCCGCGACCGTCCACCCCATAAACCCTTGTCCTCCGGAACCCCAGACCTCATCCTGTGGGACCCCATTGTCCCTCATCTTCTGGGACCCCAGACCTCGTCCCGTGGGACCCCATTCCTCAGTCCCCTCGTCCTGCGGGACCCCCAACTTGTCAAGCGAACCCACACGAGGCACGACATAAACGACAGCACTTCATTCAAAGGTGGAAAGTATAAAGCAAACTATTAGCAGGTTTAACTATTAAACTATTTTAAAATTCTACACATCAAATAATTATTTTGTGTCTTCTTATGTTCCAAGTTAAAGAAGCTTCAAGGAACTTGTTTATGCACAAATTGAACAGTATGCATTTACCTGGTATTTTTGAGTAGCCAGGCCATTAAAATATTTTCTATTGGCACTTTTTCCCATATGGGACCATAGGTATATATTTTGTATAGTGGGCAAATTTTATCTCAGTAAACCTGTTCTTTTTTATTCAATATATATAATACATTTGGAAAGAGGTTTGCGATAGAAGAAATGAAATTATTTACTCATTTGTAGTTCACTAGTTAAAATTTTTCAAAAAATATATCATTCCTAAAAACCACTACCTCTTGGAAAATCGTGACTATCAGGCAAATAGTTGTTATGTCGACAGTTTATTTGGGGCTATTAGGAATTAAATTAGTTCAAAAGCTATATTTCAAAAGATGTGTGTTAATGGAAAGCAGTAAAATGTGTTCACAGAAATTATACTTTAAAAGACCACCAATATTAATAAGTAGCTTATTTTAAAATATGAAAAATAAATAAATACATAAATTAGATGTCTTTCTGAAAATCAAAGAGGAAAATATTATCAAACAATAGAAATATCAACAAAGGATAACAGTTAATTCATAGAAGGGAAATGTGGATAACCTCCACTTGCTACTAATCATACAAAGAAAAATTACAACAACAATGTGATTTTGCCTAGCAAATTAGTAAAATTAGAAACTGAATAATGATTCAGAAGTGTTCCCCAAAGACCTATGTCTTAAAGACTTGGTTTCCGCCTGTGGTGCTATTGGAAGGTGTTGGAACCTTTAAGCGGGAAGGGGCTGGTGGAAAGAAGTTAGATCCCTGGGGATATTCACTTGAAGTGGATATTGGGACTCCATCTCCTTCCTCTCTCTTCACTTCCTGAATGCCATCCCATAACAGCTTTGCTCTACCACATACTCCCTTGCCACATGCCCAATTACAACACAGTAAACTAACTGACCATGAACTGAAACAGCTGAAACCATGATCCAAAATAAACGTTTCCTCCTTTTAAGTTAATTTTCTCAGATATTTTGTCACAGTAATGGAAAGCTGACTAACATAAACTGAAACCAAGTGTTGATAATAATGAGAAGAAATTAAATTCACATGTACCAGTGATGGAAGTATAAACTGAGTTTTTCTGAAAGACAATTTGGCAGTATTCAGTGGAACCCAGACATCCCACCTGTGAGTATGTACTCAGGAGAAATTAGCTGATAAGTGAACCTGCATAAGGATATTCATTGCAGTATTGTTTGGGGAACAAGGAGATGGGGCAACCTAATTATCCAGATGGGTACTAACATTATACACATAGTTTTATGGAATGCTACAGTCCAAAACAATAATCTAGATGTTCACTTGACAACATTGATAGACCTTAACAATAGTTGTGTGAAGCAATAGTGTTAAGTGAAAATCTTGTAACAGAGATCTACAATACTATCATGGTTTGAATGTTTATGTCCCTTTTAAAATTCATATGTTGAAACAATTGCCAAGGTGATAGCATTAAGAGGTGGGGCCTTTTGAAGGTGATTAAGTCATGAGGATGGACCCACTGTGTGAATGGGATTAAGGCTTTTATAAATGAGGTAAAATAAATGCAGAAAGAGAAAAAAAAGAGAAATAAAAAGATGTAGTAATAAGGTGCTTTCTTGGAAGCACAGAGCAGCCTCCCAGACAGCAATGTCAGATCTTGATATTATACTCCCTGGCCTCCAGAACTGTAAGAAATAAATTTCTGTTCTTTATCAATTACCCAGTTTGTGATATTTTACTATAGCAGTACAAAGAGACTAACATGAATGTCATATTTTACATGCAATCAAATCGTATACATCAGGTAAGAGTGTTTATGTTTCAGGTATACATTCAAGTCCACTGACATTAAGCACATTGGAGTCTGTACCCATAGGAGAGGCTGAGGGAGTATTCAAGGCATAAAAGCAAGACATCTATGAAACAGCATCAAAGCACACTGCACAAATGGATGATAATACTGTCCCATGAACTGTCCCATTAACTCAACTGTGCCCCACAAGATTACAAAACAATAAACAAGAAAGCAAGAAGTTGAAGTTCTCTGATGCTGATCATTACTGCTAAATAAAATGCTTGGTTTGACAGAAATCAAATATTTTAGCAGGATTCTCAGATTAACCAAGGCCTTTATATTTATCTCAACTTTAGCTAATTCATGTTCATCATTAACTTCTGACTTCCTGGTTGTGACTCTGTGGATAGTAAATGTTTCAGCTGAGAATAAAATAATACAAAGTAGCCGTGTGCAGTGGCTCAAGCCTGTAATCCCAGCACTTAGGGAGGCTGAGACAGGAGAATCGCGAGTTCAAAGCCAGCCTCAGCAATGGCGAGCCGCTAAGCAACTCAGTGAGACCCTGTCTCTACATAAAACACAAAATAGGGCTGGGGATGTGGGTCAGTGGTCGAGTGCCCCTAAGTTCAATCCCCAGTACCAAAAATAATAATAATAATACAAAGTGTCTAAAACTTGTAGTTTACACATGAACCACTTTATATTTGTTTCTATAATTTATAACTCCCATCTTAATTCCCTTTGGAAGTTAATTTTCTAGGAAAAATATTTAAATATATATCAGTGTCCTTATCCACTGGTATCTAAGTACTATCTTCAGCTTCATAAGTTAATATATTATAGAAACCCATAGAAACTAGTCTGTGTCTAGTTTCAGATTCTTCTTAGAAGACAAGAGAGCTCTGTGGAGTTGAGTACAGTGGCAATTACCTGTAATTCCAGCTCCAGAGGCTAAGGCAGGGGGATCACTTAGCCAAGGAGTTCAAGAGCAGTCTGAGCAATATAGAAAGACTCAGAGAGTGGGAGGTGTAAACACAATGTTTATGTGGTTATATGGATACACAAACTCTGGAATCTGGGTTTTAAACCCAGGTCTACCTCTTACCAGCTGTGTGTAGCAGGTTACTGAACCCATTTGCTTCCTAAATTTTCTTCTTTGCAAAATAGGATGATAATATTAATATTATTGAGAGTGTCAAATAAGTTAGTTTTCTGGGAAGAATCAAAAACAGTGACTGGAGTGTATTAAGTATTCAATAAACACTGGCTAACAGTGGGAATCCAACTAATATTCAGAAACCAATATGCCACAGTGAAAACTTATACTTCTGAACATACACATGAAATATTCCCTACAGAAAAGCCCCTCAATAATACCCACATAGGGGGCGGTTCCAAGATGGCGGCCTAGACGGACGCTGTGGTCAGTCTCTCCAGAGCCAGAGGTTGAAGTTGTGGAAATACCATCTCCCAGCCAGCTTCTGGATATCATCATACAGCTACCCGGGCAGGAATTTCACTTGCGTGTGTAAGCAGGGCCACCAGCCAGCAGCCATTGCCACAAGCAGAGTGACTTCAGCAGC
>PVHX01028018.1:0-18639 GCA_004024805.1 Geosciurus inauris | reverse complement strand
TTTTTAGTTTTAGGTGGACAGAACATCTTTGTTTTTACGTGGTGCTGAGGATCGAACCCAGTGCCCCACGCATGCTAGGCGAGCACGCTACCACTGCGCCACAATCCCAGCCCGGGAGCGGACATCTTGAGAAGCGCAGGAGATGTGGGTCTGGGGAGGTGGCTGGACGTTGGGGAGGAGCAGAAGAGCTGGGGACAGATATCTAAGGGGTTTTGTTTGTTTTGTTTTGGGGTGGAATTAGGGGATTGAACTCAGGAGCGCTCTACCACTGATCTACATCCCTAGTCCTTTTTATTTCTTATTTTGGGTCTTGCTAGGATTGCCCAATCTGGCTTTGAACTTGCAATCCTCCTGCTTCAGCCTCCCAGGTAGCTGAAATTATAGGCATGCACCATTGTGCCTGACCAGCTAAGGTTTTTAAACAAGAGTGTGACACGTCCAGCCACCAAAATTAAAAGGGGGGCTTTGAAACTCTGAGAGCTGGCAATAACTTCACTAGAAACAGAAACCATTTACTTTGGAGTCAAGAAAGCTCTAGAGTCCCTGAAGGCCCCACATATAGTGGTCCTTTGACTAATGTGATCAGAACACAAAAAAGACCAGCCCTGGTGGCAGGGCAACACTGGGTCCCACATGAGGACATTTCTGGCTGGAAGTCTTTCCAGCCAGGTGGCAGGGACACATCTCTCTCTCTTTTTTTTAAATTTTTTTTTAAAAATTTTTTCTTAGTTGTAGATGTCTTTATTTTATTGCTTTGTATGTGGTGCTGAGGATCGAACCCAGGGCCTCACGCATGCAAGGCAAGCGCTCTACCACTGAGCCACAATCCCAGCCCCCAGGGACACATCTCTTGATGGTGGTAGCCTCCTGCTTGGCATTCCATCTAGGCACACTGACATGCTCCCAACTGAGCTGACAGACAGCGTGGGGAGGCTTGAGGGGCCCAGATGAGCCCCTTCTTGCTTTTCCCTTCCTAGCTGTGCTTCAGTTTCCTCACTTGTGATATGGTGATAGGGGGCTGTGATAGGAAATCAATAGGATGAGTCACACGAAGTCCTCTGCACAATGGTGGCCTGCTGGAAGTGCTCATTCAAATGACGGTTTGCCTTCCTCTGGCCCTTGTGTTCCACCCTCTCCTATTCCCCTTGTCCCTGTTTTTGTCTCTCTGGTGAGCTTTGCCCAGAGTTCCTGAGGGAACCTATGGCTGGGAAGATCCTTGGAGGCTGGGCCTAAGGAAGGCAGGCTTGTGGCAAGGTCTGAAAAAGGTCACTGTGGATGCCACTGTCCAAAGGGGTGTTCAACCCTGTGACTGCAGAAGACAGATCCCAGCCCAAGGCCTGTGCCCAGTAGTTTCACCAGGAGTCTCTTAGTTGCAGGAATCCATGACCCTGGGACTCCTGTCAGACTGAGTGACCAAGAAGTGTCACCAGGGAGGTGCTGTCCGTCCCAGGGAGATGGGGTTCGATGATGCTGAGTCTCCGAGAGCTCCTGTTGACTGGTCTTGGGGCCTCAGCTCCTGACAGCAGTCCCGGAGGAGCTGCTCCCCTTTGCTCCCCCATCCAGCTCTGTCATGGGCAGGAATCTGGGGAACCCCACCAAAGGCCTGCATTCTTCTTCCAAAGCACCTTCAGCTGGGCAGCCCCTGCCCCTCAGGAAGCACTTTAGGCAGAGATGGAAAACCACAAAAATGTTAAGCTGAGATGAAGGAACGTAATGGGCTCTAATCTGAACTGACAGCAGCGTTATTAGCCAGCGAAAGGCCACAGGAGCAGCAGGGATAGGCCTGGAGGGAAGGGGAGCGGGGAGGAGGAGGGATGGGGTACAGAGACACAGAACAGCCTGGAGAATGAGGCGGGGCCTCCAGGCTGGAGATGCAGGCCAGGCGGAAGTGATGGAGTGAGAGGGGCTGCTGGGGGACTGCATTTGATGATCACAGTGACGATGCTAATAACCATGGCAGCTGACTCTGGATTAGAGCAGACGCCTGCCAGGTACTGTTGGCAGCGTTGCGTGAGCGAATGTCATCCTCCCAGTGTAGGTGTCAGTGTTAGCATCCCCATTTTACAGAAATCGAGGCACAGGGAGGCTTGTCCATTAAGAATGCCAACCCAGATGGCAAGGCTTGGGGCTGGCTGCTCCTGCGAGCCTTCCTCAACCATCTAGAGATCAAAAGGCAGAGGTCCCTCTGAGGAGTCCATGAAATGCAACTGGCACTTTCAGGATGAGGAAGGGCTTGAAGGCTGCGGGGAAGGGAAGGGAGGCTTGTGGCTTCACAAGCCTCTCGCTCCCATCCCCCACCCCACTACTGCCTCAGGATCTGGAAGGGAAGAGAAGACATGTTCTCAGTAACCACTGCACAGGTATGGATGCTGGGGCCCAGGGAATGTCGGGGAGAAGCAGAGCCAGAAACACAAAGGTCAGAGATCTCAATTAGCCTTTCGGAGTCAGAGGTCAGAGGTCTCACTCAGTCCTCAGGGGTCAGAGTTCCATTTAGCCAACAGGATCTGGAGGCCATGACCACTAATGGTTGGCTGGTGCCTACCAGGGCTATGATGGAACTCTGGGTTAGGATAGGACTTTGACTTTCTTCCAAGGAGGGTGAGAGGGGATGTGGTCACCAGCTGTTCCTGCCAGACTAAGGTGGTCACAGCCCAGAGGTCCTGATGCAAAGGGGAAATCCCTCTAAGGAAGTCGCACACCCCTGTTCATCCTGCATCTAGATGCAGTCAACTCCTGACCCTCTGTCCTGCCTGGAAATCAGATTTTCAAAACTTGGATACACAGATGAATTCTAATTGTGCTTGGTAGGATCTAGCTGAGAAATTGTTCTCTTTCCACTGCAGGGCAGGGCTGAGCAGGCCAGGAGACACAATTTGAACAGGAGCACTCTGCTTTGGAGGTCAGGAAGTGGCTAGAAGGCCACCTGGGTCCAAAGCCTGACCACATGACCTCATGAGGGTCATTTGCCCTTTTCATGCCTCTGTTTCCTGCTCTGCATGGTACCTCCATCCTGGTAGGATGGGTACAAGGTTAAGGAGTTTATCCATGTAAAAGCATTTTGTGTGGTGCTAGGTGCTAGGGCTCGGGGCTGTGGTTTTCATCACTGTGAACACTGTACCACCCTGGGCCTGCTGCAGGGACAGCTTCTGTCCCTTCTTTGCATGAATACGTTTCTTCATCTATGACACGAGATGAGCCACCAGACCATCAGGAGTCTTTTGGATCCTGCACTTGACAAGGCACTGTTTTTAGAAGAGCCAGGAGCCCCTGGAATGGGGCATCCTGAGCTTTGATGCACTCAGGGCTACATTGGTAGAAACTGTGAAAGGCTACAGTAGTGTTAGGAGCTCCTGTCCCCGAGGGACTTCCAGGGACCCAGGAGTGAAATCAGCCCGGCACAGGGTCCTCTCTCCCTAGCCTCGGCCAATGACAGCAACTATAATTAAGGAATAATAATAGTGATGGCCACCATACATGAAGCACATCCTGTGTGCCAGGCACTTCCTAGGGACACCATCTAATCCGCCCAGGGAGCCTGCAAGCTGGGTTTTATCACCCCACACCATAACCTTCGAGGATGCCTGCATCCAGCTCCCCACTAGCCAATGCCTCCCTAAGCTTCAGGCGGGGGCTGGACTCTTTCCTCCGGGGAGCCTTCTCTGACTTACCAGAGGCTAGGTCAGTACCCCTCTACATCCTGCTTGTTAAAACTCATCCTGCTTTATTTCTTTTCTATTCTAGTCTATTCTGGGTCTATAATACAGTCACATGGTTCAGAATTTAAAAGTAACAAGGAACACAGTGAAAGGTCCCCCTGCTCTCCCACCCCGTCCCCAGCCCCTGGGTTCTGCTGCCCCAGGGGGCAGGGCTGTCAGTTTCATCACACCAGAGAGTGATGGCTTGTTTATCTGGCCCGTCCTTCAGGACCAGGGACTGTGCCTACTTTACTAACTGCCTCATCCCTAGGGCCCAGCACAGTGCCGGGCACGTGCTAGGAGTGCTGTCTGTGCTGTCCATCTGTCTACCCATCCATCCATCCATCTGAGAGGCTTATTTAGACATATATCTATATACAATTTTTTTTAAAGATTTTTTTTTTAGTTGTAGATGAACACAATGTCTTTATGTTATTGCTTTGTATGTGGTGCTGAGGATCGAACCCAGGGCCTCACGCATGCGAGGCAAGCGCTCTACCGCTGAGCCACAATCCCAGCCCCTATCTATATACAATTTTTAAAAAAATAAATGAAGCCGGGCGCGGTGGCTCACGCTTGTAATCCCAGCACTTAGGGAGGCTGAGACAGGAGAATCGCGAGTTCAAAGCCAGCCTCAGCAATGGTGAGGCACTAAGCAACTCAGTGAGACCCTGTCTCTACATAAAACACAAAATAGGGCTGGGGATGTGGCTCAGTGGTCGAGTGCCCCTGAGTTCAATCCCCGGTACCAAAAAAAAATAAATAAAAATTAAAAAAAATAAAAAAATAAATGAGGCTCCAAAAAGAAAGGTGGCTTGCCCAATTAACTCTCCCTCCCAAGACTAAGCCCACCAGAAACTGTTTATTAGTGACTACCTGTCCCTTCTTCTTGGACATATGACCATCCTCTGTGAACTGGATTCTGACTTCATTTTTTTGAGTGTGATTTTTAAATGGGAACATACATATTACCCCACATTAATGACCGCAAGGTGAAGAGGAAATAGGGCATCACCCCCATGTAAATCCCCTGGTACACCCTGGTCCCCACCCCATTTCACCCTCACCCCAGTGTTGTGCTAAGGATGTTACCACTGCAGCCATGCTCCCTGCGGGCTCCCTTTCCTCCTCTGGGAGGTGAGATGGGGCCTTCTCTTCTGGGCATCTCCCATGGCTCCTCTAGCTTACCCCCTACCTGTGGGGGGGGGTCTTCACACCTGTAGTAAGTGAGACAGACACTGCTCTGGAAGGTTTTGGGCTAAAGCTACCGCTCCATCCCCCAACAACCTGTGCTCCAGGTGGGTGAGCACAGCTCTCTGGTCTGACTTCCACATCAGCCAATCTGGCCATGTCCCCAGCTCTGGCCCAAACCAAGGGATAAGTGTACACAGCTGTGGGTCCTCTGAAAAGCTGGACTGAGGGGCAGGAGGAAGAAGTCCATCCTAAGAAGCAGGTGGAACTGAGAGATGGGGACCTCCGTGGGCAGCGTGGGTCAGCCCAGGCGCCATCTCTGCCAGGGGCCCAGCAGGCTGCTTTCCGGCTAGGCCAGTTCATTCCCCCTGTGGGAGTTCAGGTCCAGGCTTCTGCGTAGTCTTGTTCCTGGGGCTTGAGGCAGCCAGAGCTTTGGGGAGCCATGAAAGGAAGATGAGAACGAGTGAGGGGAAGGAAAGGGAGGAGAGAAAAGGGCAGCGAGGAGCCAATATATCAGGGAGGGACAAGGTGCCAGCTACCACAGGAAGCCTGCTGCGGCTGGATGCTGCTGGGGAGGGAAAAGGGACTGGGGAGCGTGTGGAGAAGAAGAGTTACAAGTTCACTTCCGCACTTGTCCTCCCATTCATTCATTTGTCCAATGGAATGAAGGATGCCAATACTGAGAGATGATTGCTAATGGAGGTACATGGAAAAGGTTAAGGAAATAAAAAAAGAGGGAGCAAATAACTATTTGATGGGTTGCAGGCACAGAGATGTTATGAGAGTGGGCAAATTTCACTGGAGGTATTTAAACCAAGACACGAAGGAAATATAGAAACAGCCAACCCCCTCATACTCCTCAGCTCCATGGTCCATCTCTTCCCAGATCTCCAAATCTCAATCTAGATGTTGCCATCATTGAGTTGGGTGCTATCCTGCCACACACTTGCTGTGTAACCTCAGGTAAGTGATTTAACCTCTCTGAGCCCCAGTTTTCTCATCTATTAAATAGGAACAACGCCAACTTGAGCGTTGTCATGGGCTTCGAACACGGTGATGCACAGGAGAGGGTCCCTCGCACCTGTGTGAAACATGCTCAAAACATGATAGTGTCCCTATTGGCAGTAGCAGCAACTGCAGCAACTTCATGTACTGAACTGCGGGCCTCTGTGGGCTGGAGCTGAGAGCTGAGGCATCCCCCACCCCCGGCCCCCTCGGCCCTTGGGGAAACATGAGAAGCAGAGCTTGAGGATCTCATGTGTGCCCCCCACACCCCTTAATCCTTCCTGAACTTGGGGGTGGGGGTGGGGTGGGGGCGGCACAGCTACCACACCCTGCGCGGCTCCGACATCTCCTGCCCCTGGGCAGAGAAAGCAATTTCAGAAATGACATGTTGCCAACAAGCAGAAATCAGCTTGTGAGTTAAAATGTGTCGGCGTCAGGTGACCCCAGGCGCGGAGGGCTGGCTGCGTGCAGACAGCTGAGATTAGAGGCTGTCAGCCTGGGGAGGCCGTGCGGGAAGGGGTGGTGCGACTGGGGGTTGCTGCTGTTCTCCAGTCCCTTGGCCGCCCGGGGACTTGTTCAGACAGGGGGGCAGGAATTCGGACAGCGGGTCAGGTCTGCCATGGCTCTGACCAGTGTCCATCTCTCGACTGGCCACTCTCCATAGTGGGGGTGGGGGGCCAGGTGGGGGGTCGGCTTGGCTCCCCTGAGGTAGCTCCAGCATAAACACACTAATGGGCTGGAGTCAGGGAGGAATGTGGGCCCCATAGCCCCTGGGGACTCCCAGGGATGGGAGTGGGGGAAAAGACACCCAAGAGGCAGGCAGCTCCTCTTGGCAGTCATGCAGGGAGGAGAGAAAGAGAGAGAAAGAGCAAAGAGAAGGAAGAAAGGAGGAGGAAGACCAAGCCAGAGGGGAGGAAGATGCCGCCAGTCACATGGATCCTTTCTACTCCCTATGCCCCCTTCTCGTGTCCCCAGGCCTTGGCTCAGCCGGGCCCTGCACTCCTAGGAAAGAAGCTGTTCAATTTCCAGCCCCACTATCTATTGTGAGGCCTTGGGCACGGCAGGGGACTTCTCTGAGTTCAGTTTCTGTGAACTGGGGTCACGGCTGTATGGATCCCCAGGGTTTCTGCAGCGATTAAACCAGAGGACCAGAGGAAAGGGCCCAACCCAGGAGTGCCCGGGCAGCCAGGCTCACAGAGTGGCTCTCAGAGTGCCAAGACCCTGCATTCCAGGGGTCTCTTTCCTTGTCTGTGACCTCCTTAAAGGCTGACCAAGTCTCATTGCCATGGCACCCCAGCACTCTGTCACATGCCTAGCACGTCTTAGGTGACCTGTTGGTTGCATGAGTGGTTCAAGTGTGAGAGGATGTGGAGCAAAGAATGGGAAATAAAGGGGAAGGGTGGGCATAGGCACAGGACCCCACTCGCCTTCTCCTTCCCAGTGTCCCCCACCCACTCCCAGGTCATGGCTCTGGTCTTTCACAGCCTTTCTTCTGGAACCAGACCTGGGCAGGTGATGCTTGGTGTTGAGCCGGTGGCCACATTTCCCCACCTAGAGATTGGGCATGTGGGGGAATTATTCTGTGTCTTCAGGAGTCTGGGGAGCAGACGAATTGACCTTGGGGGGGCCATCTCAGTAGCTCCAGGGGTTGGGACCACAACAGTCATATCCCATATAGCCCAGAACATGGCAAGGGCCAGAGCCGGGTCTACAGGGATGGGAGTCCTCAGGGGCAGAGAGGAGGGAGGCAGAGGCGCTGTGTCTCTAAGGTGGGAGGTGAGCTGGGGCTTGGGGGCAAGCAAGCCTAGAGAGGAAATTTCCTCCTAGGCTCCCACCCAACTGCTCTAAACGCCTTCACCTCCTGCTACAGGAATCCCACTGAGAAAGGACAGGCTCCTCAGCCCCTGCTCAGAGGAAAGTCATCAGAGAAGCCATCTAGGAATTCAAGGGGATTCCAGAGGGCAGGGATAAAAAAGTGACTTAGGCATTTGAGAAGTTTCCTAGAAGGCAGCAGACAAGAGCTCTCGGGCATGAGAAAGGCCTGCATTTGAATCTCAGCTCTGTCACTCAGTAAATGCTTTAAACTCCCTTGAACTCAATTTCCCCGTCTGTAAAATGGGTGAGATAATTCTTATCCTGTAGTGGGACTGCGAAGATTAAAAGGAATACCATGGGGGTAGGAGACAAAAATAAAGATATTTTTAATAGAAGAATGCCTGCTAATAAATAGAAAGGATGATGGAATTAGAAAATCAGTCCCTTGCAATCAATTTGGGCAGGAACCACTAGTGGATGCTGAGGTTATTAAAGTGTTGTTGGGCTACAGGATATTCCCACAGTCTCAAAGTACCGCCTGTAGATGAGTCATGAATCACAAAGGGAAAAGGGTGACTTTGCATTGAGGCGATCTGGCAGAAACCACCTTAACCAAGTGATGAAATTCAGCATCAGCGGTCATGGGACAAAACAACATCCCATGGCTCCTGACCAGACGCACAAGGAAGGACACACATCACCCAAACAGCTTCTTGCCAAAACATTTAGCCTGAATCCAATTTAAAAATATATATATCAGATAAATCTCAGTTGAGAGATGTTCCACAAGTCTCTTGACCTGAACTCTTCCAAACTCTCAGTGACATGGAAGCCCACAGAGGCAGGGGGTCTACTCTAGATTATGGGGGCTGCAGAGACATGGTGAGAGAAGGCAATGCCTGGTTCTTGAATGGATCCTGGGTCAGGAAAAGAGTGTCATAAAGGACATGTTCAGGGCCAGAGGGAGAAGTCTAAATATGGACCGTGTCATAGAGAACATCATGTTGATGTTAAAGCTCTGGGATGTGAGGATGGCCTTGTGGTCCTGTCAGAGAATGTTCTGATCTTAGGAGATCCATGATAAAGTATTGGAGAGTCTTGATGCCTGCCAAGTTCTCACAAAAGGCTCAACAAAATAAATATGGAGAGAGAGAGAGAGAGAGAATGGGCAAATGTGACCAAATATTTTTGAAGGGGGGATTCCATGGGTAGAAACCCACCTAGTATTTGTCTCAACAAGCCCTGATCCCCTAGGAAGAGTGGCAGCTCCAAGCAGCAGAAGGTGGAAAGGCCTGAGGGCCTGTTCAGGAACCGGTTTATGGGCAGGAGCTGGGAAGGTTCAGAGTGGGGTGGGGGAGGCTGAAGGCAAGTAGGGTAGAAAGACCCAGGTCTCATGCTAGGGATGTGGCCCTCAGTGTAGCCCTCAGCCATGCTGTGCCTCGGATCCCCTAGCTGTACAAAGGGAAGGGGTGCCTGACATGTGAAGAGCAGGTGAGCAATCCCTTGATAACCTGCAGCCTGTTGCTTCTGTGTCTGTCGCTGCTCAGAACCAGCTGGAGTCCACACCCCAGAAACTGGGCAGCAGAAACATGTTAGGACGGGGATGTAGGGGGAAGTGTAGTGCCCCCGAGGCTGCCTCTCTTCCCAAAGACCCCTGCTGAGGCAATGTGGCCCCCACTCAGCAGGGCTGAAGAGCTGGGGCAGGGCAGGTCTGGGCTGGGAGTTAAGCATTCTTTGCTGCCCTTGCTCAGAAAAGGGCCCCTGCACCAGACCCCTAAGAGCAGCTACTTCCCAAAGCATGCTGGGAAGGTAGTACAGCTGACAGAGGGACGCAAGGTTGAATATACAGATGGTCTAAATCATGGCCTGGCCCTGGCTCTTGTTTCTCCTGTTGAACCATGAGTTCCCGGAGGCTCCTGCTTCACCCTATCCTACACACCCTTATGCCGCTGGCCACAGGGTGAGGGGTCTGGAAATACTTATCAACTGCAGGGCAGACCCAGGCTCTGGCCTAGTCTGACTTGTGTATAAACTGGGATATATCACATCCTTCCTCTAGGCCTCAGTTTTACCCTAAAACTGTAAAATGGAATGATCTGTCCCTACTTTACCTGCTCCTGAGGAATCATAGTAACGTTGAGAAGAAAGAAGCGGTGTTCTGGAGGCCAGCAGATCTGGGTTCAAATTCTGGCACTGCTGCTTGTTAGTGGTAATTAGGAGCCTTCCAATCCCAAGCCTCCATTCTTAACCATTGCAGGTGGTAGCGGCCAATGGACAGAGTTATTGCAATAAATTGAGACGAAATAAGTACAAATAACTGGCATGTAGTTTATTGGTTTATTGTCTTTCTTCCCCACCAGGATGTCAGCCCCAGAAGGCTGGGACTTGGTCTTATACATTGCTGCACCCTAGCACCTAGGGTGGCACCTGGCATTCTATAGGAACTCCTTAAATAATTGCTGCTTGAATGAATGAATCCATCAGACACTCAATAAATACTAATTCCCATTGTGATTCTAAAATGTGCTGGGATAAAAAGCTTAAGAAGTTCATGGTTGTTGGGAAAGGAAACTTTAGAGGGCAAGAAATAATCTCCAGGGTTGGTGTGGGTCTGTGCGCCCTTTGTCTGACAGGCAACAGAGAATGCCAGGGTTGCTGGGCTTATCTAGACTAGGAACAGACTCTACTCAAAAGAGCAGGGCCAGAGCATGCATGAATGAGGAGAGCTGGTGCAGGAAGCATTGCAAGTTGGGGACCCCCAATGCATCCTGTCTAATAGGGCTCCCTCATGCTGGCTGACTGTGGCCAGGTGGGAATGCAGGCCTAGTTTGCTACTGTAACTGATTCTTTTTTTTTTTTAATTTTTTTTTAGGTGTTGATCTTTATTTTATTCATTTATTATTTATATGTGGTGCTGAGGATCGAACCCAGTGCCTTATGCATGCTAGGCAAGCACTCTACTACTGAGCTACCACCCCAGCCCCCTGTAACTGATTCTTAAAGAAAAATCCAGAGAGAAATTCCTTTTTAAAGGAAAAACACAAATGAGAGCAAACAAAACATATCTGTGGGCCAGGAGGGACCCAGTGGTATAGCCCGACCTTCCAGGGCAATATGGGCAGAAAATTCCCCTGGAATGGACCTCCGTGGGGTCCTCATCTCTCAAGGCCTCTCGGGAAGTCCCAGCCTCTGAGACATGGGACTCAGCTTGGAGGAAATGCCGACATACCCTTGAGATCCAAGAGGCCAGGAAAGAAGCCACTTCCTGAGTCCTTGGGCTCAGGATGGATCTAGGCTTTGGCTCCCAGGCTCAGAGTAAGTCGGCTCCCACAGTGTCTGGTTCAGGTAGATGTTCACTAACTAGTCACTGAACAAGTCTCTTCTGGAAAATGAAGACGTGCCTCATCTGGAAGATGGGCCCAGTCATGTGGCCCCAACTACATCACAGGGATAATGAAGAAATCAAGTGAGAATAAGGAGATAGAAGAGTTTCTGAAAATTGAAATTGCTTTACAAACGCCAGGTGTCCTCATCCTTATAATTATTGTGAACAGAACACCTTTGCTTGAGCAAAAGAAGGGGTTCTGGGACCCAGAGAGGCAGAGCATCTGCAAAGACATCACAAGGAGGATCTGGATCAAGCCCAGCAGGACTCATTACAGAGGGACACATGCTCACTAGCTCCAAGACGGACTATCATGGTCATAGGACACCTGGAGGGGGAGTGGGGGAGCCCCAGTCAGGCCCGGCCATATCTCCCAAGACAGAGGGTTTCTGGGGAAGCACAAACCCCATATATGCGGTTCATGAAATAGAGAAATTATATAAATAACATAAATACTTTCCCATATATCTTAGCTATATAAATTATTCTCATTTGCTCTAAAAACTATATATGTGAGGTAGACAAAAATACCCTGTGAGCTATTTTCCCTTAAAGCTGGAGAAGGAGGGGATAGTGGCTGCTCTGGTCCCTGGGGGCCCCAGTAAGGCTGAGGTGGATCTCTAGGGGTAACTAAAGAGAAAGGGCTCTTTAAGAGATCAAGGAATGAGAAGGGAGGGAGAGGGCTGCACAGAGAGGACCCCACAAACTGAGGCACCCTCAGAGCCTGCACCCAGACCCATGACCTAGGGCGCCAGCATCAATGGCTAGCCTTAGCTGAAGTCCTCTATGTCCACTCTTTATCCTCCCACAACCCCATGCCTGCCAGCCACAGAGTTTGGGTGCAGATGGTAGGGGTGGTTGGTCAGGGAACCCTGGGCCTCAGGTTGTTCCCAAGCCCCTCTTCCAATCAGTGCAGCCTCTGCTGGGGTCACAGAGGAGCAAGAGAGATTGGCTGGCAGAGAGCAAGTCTCAATACAGCAGGAAAGTATAAAAACTAGAAAGTGGGCCCTTGATAGTTTTTTTTCCTCCTCCTGCAAAGATGTGGGCCAGCTGCTTAGGTCAGCAAATTCAATCTAGTTAGGGGTCTCAGGTCAGTTTGGCTTCTTATTGGAGCCTCTGCCATCAAAGATCCTTCTAGCATCCCCAGGCTGCCCTGAGCCACTGAAGATGGGGCTCCTCCAGGCCCTTGGAGGTCTCAGGGAGGCTGTTGGGCCCAGCCTTGGGGCTTTCTTCCTGGAACTGGCATCAATGAGGGCTGTGAGCACTTGGCTGATTCTGGAGTTTCCTGTTTCAGCAGAGGGTCAGGACCCCGGGGTTTAGGGGGAAAGGAAGCTTACAGGAGGGGCGTGGTGGGGCTGGCCAAGTGTCCAAGGGCTTCCCGAAGGAGGTCACTTCCTTCTGGCTGGCCTCAGGCGCTACTTTGGTAAAGCACACAGCCTCAGCAAAATGACCCCTGTGAGGTCATGACATCCTGCAGCAGAAGAGATGTGTGCTGCTCCATGGGATTCCCGGCCTGGTTCCAGTGTCAGATGCATCTGGGTTGCCTGTGCACATGAGCCAGTTTCTCTCCTTCCACACAGGGCCTTGGTAAGTGGCCCTGGAAATATCCACAGGACCCAAGGAAGTTAGCAAAGTCATTTCTATTCCTCAGGTAGGAGCCCAATTGAGGGGCCAGGCTTAGCAAAGTCTCTGCCAGGGCACAAGCCTGAATTAGATAAGCGGCCACGGGAGAGTAGAAAGGGAACCCGAATCCCAGCTCACAAGCCAGCAGTTCTTCTGCATCACAAACACCAGCAGATGTGGGGGCCTCACAGCCCAGGGGACCCCAGCCATGGGGAGCTGGCCAGAATGCATGCCAGGTCAGGCTGGAACACTGAGCTTCCGTGTACCTGCTGGGGCTGCAACTAAAGGTCCCTTTGACCTCATTTTAGGGAAAATGAGGAGGTGCCGCTATCTCCCTGTCCAGTCTCAGCTGCACTGTATGAGTCCCACCTTGGGACAGGCTCCTACATCCTGTCTGCCTTCCTGTCTAGTTGAGCCATGCCAGGTGGCTGTGGGTAACTCAGCTCTCGAGACAAGCATGAGGCCTCAGTGCAGGCCTATTTGAAAAGCTGGGGACATGTATCTAACTGGGGCCCACTCAAGGCCAGAGAGCTTTTCTTGCTCCAAGCAAATAGCTCCCACCACCATCTCTAGCACAGCAAAGCCCCTGGTGTGGTACAAACACAGGGCACCCAGAACTCCCTGCAATCTGAGCAGGGCCAGAGGACTGGGCTGGCCCATCCCAGACAGAAGCCTGTGTGCTTCCAGCTGGCACTGGCTCCTCTGTGTTCCCTCAATGGCTTGCTGGCTCCAGGCCACACATCCGGGGAATTGAGATGGCCAGATAACCTCTCCCCCACCGCTGCCCCCCGCACAACCTATTCCTGCCCTCCTCTTGCTCTCCCTTTTTTTCCTCCCCGTCCCTTCCCAGTTTGCCCTCTTGCTTCAAGCCCTTGGGTTCAGGGGCAAGGCCTGCTTCTCTTTGCTGACTGCTGAGCGGGCACAGGTAGGCTGAGGTCTGTGGAAGGAGGAGTGGTGAGCACCGGCGCCAGCATCTGTGTGTGCAGGCCCGCAGGGCAAGTGGGCCACCGGAGGTCCTGGCAGTGCGGCGGGCTCCCGGGCAGCCGCTAGCGCTTACAGGTGTACACGAGCTCCTGCTGCGCACACTGCTGGCACTCCACATAGCAGCACCACTGCACCTGGCAGTGGCAGGAGAAAGCCACCAGGCGGCTCTGGGTGTCATAGCCCCGCCCGCAGCACAGGCTGCTACAGCTGGCCTCCCGGGAGCACACCCTGCCCGCCGTGCCCGGTGAGTACTTGCTGGGCTTGCAGAAGCTGGGGGAGTCCTCCATGTACACCAGGTCCCCGGGCCGGGGAACCAGGCCTTTGGTGGGGCTGCCTGGCTTGGCAGGTGCCCACAGCTCCAGACGGCCCAATGCCTCGTTGGTAGCGCTGGACACCTTGACCGCCGAGTCGTAGCGCAGCTTCAGCACCTGGCCCGTCTCACGAAATGGTGAGAGCTGCTTCCAGCAGGTGCGCACGGCACAGGAGCCCGACACACCGTGGCACTTACAGGTGGTCCTGAGGCCACTCTTCACCGCCTGCAGAGAGGCAGAGTGGAGACCTGGTCAGAGGCCTGGGCCCAGCAGCCCATGCCTGCCCGCAAGTGCCAACCCAGGCAGAAGAGTGTCAGGAGGATGAGAAGGGGACAGGAAGGCTCATGTGAGGGAGACAAATAGCAAAAGGCTCCCTCCAGGAAGCAAAAGGCTTCCTCTAGGCAGTGCCCACTTGGTGAAAGCAATGTCTGTCAGATCTCAGCCCCAACTCCTCCCTTTGGCCTGAAGTTTTTGTGGAGTATACAACCTGCGCAACTGAACACAGAAGCCCTGGTTCACACAACCCAGTGATAAGGACATAGAATACAGAATTCAGTTTCCTAAAGAATTGGAGCACTTGTCTCTGCCAGCCTTCTCCCTCCAATAGACCTAGATACTTATTACCCTCAGTTCTCCCAGTTCTGTTGTGACTTTGGCTAAGTCCCTCCCCTCTCTGGGCCTCCTGCATCTTCTTGCCCATGAAATGGAGGAGAAGCAGGGGTTGTACTGGATCAAAATTATAGAGGGATGTTGACTCTATCCTTGGAATAAAGGCCCCTCTCCAAACACATTCCTGCTTCACCAAGACCTGGTCCCAGGCCTGGCTCCTACCACTGCCCAGCCGTTGATGCTGCTTAGGACCTTTCCCTACTTCTGCTGTATTTCTGGTGTCTGGTAATGGTCCAGAGTAGATGCTCAGAGAACGTCAGTTGAGGTAATGAAGTTCATGCTTGGACGGCTGTGGGGTGAGGTGCTGGCCTCCTATAGACCTTGCTCCCCAACTCTGCACCCTGCCTGCAGGCGGTACTTTGGGCAGCTGGGGAATGTGCTCACCTTGATGCCCACATGGGTGTTGTGGGCATCAGCCCGTGCCCGCAGGTCCTTGCTTCCTCTCTTGGGCCCCAGGAAGTTACTCAGGAACTTGGTGCTGTACTTGAGGTTGTCGCCACACACGCCCCACTGCCAGGCCTGCCGGCTCTCCAGGCCGGGGGAGTCGTCGCAGGTGCAGCGCTCCATGCGCCCGGCACTGCAGGCTCGGGCCAGTGCATGGGTGAGGGCGGCTGAGGACACCGCATACAGGAAGGCTGTCTCCTTAAAACCTGTGCCAGGCACCCAAGGGGCATCAGCAGGAAGGAAGAGAGAAGCTCAGAGGTTGTCTGATGCTCTCTGAGGGCGGGAGGGATAGGCCCTGTGGGTTTCTTGTGCTTCCTGACACTTTTCAACCAGGGTGACCTTGGGCCTCCTGCCTGACTTTCCCTGACGGAGCGTCCTACCCGCTGCTATGCTTACATTGTTGGGGAGTGGCCCAAACCTGGCTTCCAGGGGGCTCACTGTCTCTTCCTGCTTTCCAATGTATTAGGGTCGTGCGACACATGGAAAGAGGGGAAAGCAGGCCACTACCTCTGCCCTGGACTCTCCCCTGCCACAAAGAGCAGCTGGTCTAGAGAGGGGCTGGCTGGCTGCCCCGTCACTTTCACTGCATGTTTGTAAAAGTCCTCATGATAGCCCTTGCACTTGGCAATGGGGTCACCCGATGATCTGTCTCTTCCTTGTAGACCACATGCTTTCCTCCAGCAAATGGGTCACATTTGGCTCTGTCCCTCCAGCATCCAGTGCAGTGCCTGGATTGCTGTGAGCATCCATGCGTAGGGGGCGATGGGTGGGCAGAGGCACGGAGGGATGGACTCAGGAAGAAGGGAGGGAGGCAGGGCAGGGGGCAGGGCAGGGGGTTCATCCAGGTATACGACAAATAAAGAGACGGAGGAGTGAGCTGGAGAAGCCGCTGCTTCATGTACTCCACCAGTGACTAACGTCTCTGATCCTATACACTCCGGCACCTTGTCCCCCATGCATGTGGAGAAGGCCCAGGGAGGTGGCTGGGGCTCCTTATCTCATTTGGGGACTCCCTCAGCAATGGACTTGTGTCCCTTTTGTGTCTTCTTTGTTCCTCTTTTCCCAAAACCTGAAGTTAGGCCACAACTGGCCTTTAGCAGACCCTTGCTTAACTCCCCAAGGCCCTTCTCGAGGCTGTGCCAGGGGACCAAGGGCAGTGTGGCCTACTGGGCCCCCCAAGGCCTCCTCCTCCCTCGCGGTCCTCCCCCTGCTTCCTCCCCACCTCTCTTGAGCAGTCCGGTCCTCCCCTCCAGGCTGCAGTTCCAGCGCTCGTTTCTGAACTGGAACTGACACTCCATCAGGCCGAGGTGGGCCGCATCCCTCAGGGTCTCCGCCAGGCCAGGCTCTCTCCGGCACAGCTGCTTCTGTCTTCGGGACAGCTTCAGCAGGTCGCACTGCTTCAGGTGGGCCCCGCTCTGCGCTGGGGCTGCTGCAGTGCCCAGCCCTGGGAAAGGCGTCAGGACCTCCCGCCCAGTCAGGCTGCAGAAGGTGAGAGAAGGGAGACAGGTGAGCTGTGGGGTTGTGACAGGGCAAGGCGAGGGATGATGACCATCCCAGTGGACATAGGACAGGTGACGAAAAGGGGCCCTGTTGGAAGGCTTCTTCTTGGGAGCTTTGTTGATTGCCCTGCTAGTGGGTATATCCTCATTTTATAGAATAGGAGACCGAGGTGCTTGTGACATGATTAGTGCAGAACCTCAAATCCCAGTTTTCCAGATTCCAGTTTCTGCTCTTACCTGTCCTATTTCCCAAATTTTCCCAATTAGAGAATCATCTGGGTGCTTTTTTAAAATACAGATTCCCAGGACCCACACCCAGCAATTCTCATTTTGTTGGTCTGGAGTGGGGCCTGGATATCTGTAGATTTGCCACATTCCCTGGGCAGCTGATAAGACTGGGGAAGTCTGGGGAATATTGCACATAGCATTGGTGACCTCTTGGAGGAGGACATCTTCCTAAAAGGGGCAGGCATAAGGGATGCAGATGTGGGGCAAACACCCAGGCATAGTCCCCCATGTCCCCCCTCTCTTGCATTATATCACTGCCCAGTAAAACCTGGGTTATTTCCTGAATCCCAGGTACATTGACAATCATCTAGCCATTCCAAGCCTCATACAGTAGGTACTTGGGGAAGGAGGAAAGGAAGGAAAGAAGAAATGAAAGGCAGAAGGAAGGAAGGAAGACTGACAGATGGTTGGATGAAGGCAAACCCCAGACTTCTTATCCTATGTCCAAAGTCCACTGATTCTGCAGTCAGGTGCCAAATTCTAAGCCTGACTCTGCCACTTCCTAGCTATGCCACCTTGAAGATTGGGTTTTCTCCTCTTCAAAGTATAAAGAGGGATCTTCCCTACATTCCCAGGATTGCTGTGTGGATTATGTGGAAAGCATGAACCTCAGGCCCAGAGACACACGTAACTTGCCCTCCTGCTACTTGGGTCCCAAGCTTCTCCCTTCTGCAGAATGTCCTCTCTAAATGGGCAGAGTCTCCCTTTGTTCAGAGGAGACAGAGGTTCTATGAGGAGGCCATGACAGGCTCGGGTATACAACCGCTCAGTAGCAAAGTGGAATCTAGAATTAGGGCTTGACCTTCCTCCTTCCTGAAGCTCTCTGTGACGTGGTGCTACTAATTCAAGATGTTTGCTGTCCCCTGGTGCCATCCCCCCTACCCTGTATGGGTGGATTATACCTCATTCCAGGACTCAGCTGGAGGAAGCATCCCTTCTTGGAGCCTGCCAGCCTCATAGCCAGTGTCAAAGAACAAAGATGGAACCAGACAATGGCTCCTAAAGCTCCTGCTTGAATGTGGCACTTGCCACCTTTGCTCATGTGTTGTCACTGGCCAAGGTAAGCCCTGTGGCCAAGCTCCAAGGGGTGGGAGAAGCCATCATTCCACTGAGCCAAGGGCACGGGCTCTCTTGTTTGGAGTCACCTGCCTTCTCCAGGACATTTGGCTGGATGCCACACCTTCCCTGTCTGACTGAGGAATAGTCAGCCTTGCTAGAGAGTGTGGGTCCTGGCCAGGCCCCAGGTGCCCCTGTAGATCCCAGATCCATCAGGTGCAGCCAACCCAGTGTGGAGCATATCTCTGAAACCTCCGAGCAGAGACAGATGCTATCAGGCTTCTCCAGGGCCAACCTGGCCCTGGGCTCCCCTCCCAGACAGGGTGAGGGCAGGGGCCCGTTAATCATTAATCTGGGGGCAAATGGGTAAATTTCCAGTTCACCAGGCCTACACCTGAACCCCTCCCTGCAAGCTGGCAGGAAACCTCAGAGCTTGACCCTTGGCAGGTCTGGAGCAGAACCCGAGGTCAGCTCTGGCTGGGGAGGACCCACCTTGACTGACTTCAGCAGTGAACAGCTTGGGGGCTGCTGGGAGATAGCTGCAGAGACCCCACATGTCCCCTCCTCACAACAGGGGCTGGTGGGAGAGGAAACATTTGTTCACACAATTCCTGTTTCAGAAATTGGGACCTTCCTTGTAGAAGCTGATTGACAGACCAAAGAAGCAGCAGGGA
>PVHX01028017.1:0-18639 GCA_004024805.1 Geosciurus inauris | reverse complement strand
CAATAAACATATATATGAAGAAATGTTCAACGTCTCTAGCCATTAGAGAAATGCAAATCAAAACTACCCTCAGATTTCATCTCACCCCAGTCAGAATGGCAGCTATCCAAAATACCAGCAACAATAAGTGCTGGCGAGGATGTGGAGAAAAAGGTACACTTAAACATTGCTGGTGGGATTGCAAATTGGTGCAACGAATCTGGAAAGCAGTATGGAGACTGCTTAAAAAACTTGGAATGGAACCACCATTTGACCCAGCTATCCCACTCCTTGGCCTATACCCTAAAGACTTAAAAACAGCACACTACAGTAAAGCAGCCACTTAAATGTTTATAGCAGCACAATTCACAACTGCAAAAACAATGGAAGCAACCCAGATGTCCTTCAATCGATGAATGGATAGAGAAACTGTGGTACATATACACAATGGAATATTATGCAGCAATAAAAGAGAATAAAATTATGGCATTTGCAGGCAAATGGATGGAATTGGAAAACATTATGCTAAGTGAAGTAAGCCAATCCCAAGAAACCAAATGCCGAATGTTCTCTCTGATTAGTGGATGCTGATACATAAGGGGGGTGGAAATGGGAAACATAAGAGAAATGGAGGAACTCTGGATACAGCATGAGGGAGGTGGGAAGTGGGAAAGGGGAATGGGTATAGTAAAGATGGTTGATTGAGATCGTCATCACTACCCTTGGTACATGTATGAAGACACAGTTGGTGTGACTTTATCTGGTTTGCAACCAGAGAAATGGAAAAACTGAGCTCTATATATGTACTGTGACTTGAAATGCAATTAAATAAACTAATTTAAAAAAAGAAGAATTAGAAATGGTTAATAAATGTATTAAAAAATGCTCAATAGCATTAACCATCAAAGAAATGCCAAACAAAGCTGCAATGAAATATCATCTCATTACAGTTAGAATGTTTATTATAAAAAATACCCAAAATATAACAAATGCCGATGAGTTTATGAAGAAAAAGGAACTCATACACTATTGGTGGAAACATAAGTTCATAGAGCCACTACAGAAAACAGAATGATGTTTTCTTAAAAAACTAAAAGTAAAACTACCATAGGATTCAGCTATTTCACTCCTGGGTATATATCCAAAGGAAATAAAGTAAAAATACAAAAGAGATACCTGCATGCCAATCTTTGTTATGGCACTCTTCATAAGATCTAAAATATGGAGTTATCCTAGGTGCTTATCAACAGATAAATGGGTAAAGAATATATGCTATACATACAGCCAAGAAGAAAACAGAAATCATGTCATTGGCAACAAACTTGATGGAACTAGACACTCTTATATTAAGTGAAATAAGCCAGATACAGAAAGACAAGTATTACATGTTCTTTTTCATATGTGAAAATTTAAATAAATAAATAAATAAAATAGTTGATGTGAAAGTAGAACAGGGATTATTAAGGCTGGGAGGTGGAAGTGAGGGAAGAAGGGGTGAGGTTAAAAAAAAAAGATGGATGGACATGATCAATGCATGATGTATGGATGTATGAAAATTTCACAGTAAATCTCACTAATTTATATATTAATATGTATCAGTAATAGAAGGAAATAAAGTGTATGGGAGTATGTGCATAGGTTATGTGTAGATACCATGCTATTTTATATAAGGGACTTGAGCATTCATGGATTTTGGTGTTCTTGCAGAATCCTGGATCTGGTCCCCTATGGATACTGAGTAACACAATCTCTGCTCACCTTTCTAACTTTTTCCTGTTGAAGTTCCCTATTTTCCTGTGGTTCCTGATCTTGGTTGTTCACTAAAATCAACTCATGGTTGATTTTAAAAACTTAACAAATACTTAGATCTCACCTGCAGAGACTGAATCAACTGGTTTAGATGGGCCTAGACATCTGTATTTTTCAAAGGTCTCAAGTGATTCTAATGGCAGGCCAAACCGAAAACCAAAACTAGATACTTTCCCAGATTTAGCTAAACATAGCATAAGTTTCCTACCTCTGCCTTTGTCCATGTCTGATCCTCTGTCCTGAATGTTTTTCCAGATTTCAGCCATAATCTTATCTAGCTTGGTGGCCTCATTCCAAATGATACCTTCTCAATGAAGACTTTGTTCTGACATCTTTTCTTGCAAAGAAGCTTCCTTGGGTTTATTCATCCTTTTCATCTGAACTTTATTTTGACACATTTTACACTATAGGCAACTGAGTATTTGATTATATAAAAACTATAATGTCCTTGAGGCAATTAACTTGGGTATGCTCATCCTTGCCAGGTACCACAGGGGATACAGGGAGCCCTGTACACAAATAGTGGTGAATTAATAGTGGTGAGACATCACAATTATTTTAGCCAAACTATATCCACATGGACCAAATTACAAAGATGTTTGTGGGACATGGAAATACAACCAGAATAATGAGAAATTATACTCCACTTATGTATGATATATTAAAGTGAATTCTACTGTATAACTAGAACAAATGTATAACTAGAACAAATTTTAAAAAATAGCTAGATAGTATTCTGAAGAGCCATAATCTTTTTTTTTAAATTTTTTTTTTTTAGTTGTAGATGGACACAATGTCTTTATTTTATTGCTTTGTATGTGGTGCTGAGGATCAAACCCAGGGCCTCATGCATGCGAGGCAAGCACTCTACCACTGAGCTACAATCCCAGCCCCAATAATCTTCATACATTACTTGTCATCACCGGAAGTGAGATGGAGCCTATTTCTGTAACAGCATCTTCTTCAATGGGGGATCTGGAATTCAGGAATTCTGATGTCATGGGAAGAACTCATAAGTGTAATCTCCTTAATGTCCTCTGGGAGGGAAAAATATCCCAAATTTTAGCCAAAAATTACAGAGAATGCAATTCCCAAAGAAACTATTAATGTCAGTTAAATAGGAAAAGTAGAGAAAAATATAGAACCCTTACTAAATATGTACACATCATGCTCTGATTACTGCAAACGAAAAGTGCTAATGGAAACATTACCATAAAAAGTATTATATCATGTATCAGGATGTTAATCTAAATTACATAAACCTCTAGATTTAACCACCAATTTACAGGGAACACAGGGACAGGTAAACATGTTAAAATACAGAATGGGGTGCTGTCAGCAAAATCCAGACTGGGAAACTTCACTGGATAAATTATCTGGTTGGGTTAATAGGCAAATTGCAAAGGTAGAAAAAAGAGACAGAGAGTTAAATTATAGGTTATAAGAGACCTTCAGAGGCATTATGAGCTCATTGCAATATATTATCCTTATTATGATTCTGATTCAAATAATGAGCTGTAAAACAAAGCATTTATGAGATAATTATAGAAATTTGAACACTGAAGGCATTTGATAATGATAAGAAATGACTCATTTTTAATGTTGTATTAATGGTATTATAAAATTTAAATAAAAAGGCAAGTCTTTGTAGAGGAGCAATTTAGAGTTAAGGTTATATAATATCTGGATTTGCTTCAGAATAATTCTAGGGTGGGCGAGTGAGTGAGGATATAGATGAAATGAAATTGGCCATGAATTTGTTGTTGAATGAGCACATGGGTATTTGCTGGGGTTCTCCAGAGTAATAGAACCAGTAAAAGATATATATTTATATTATTATGATTTCTCTTTCTATAATAAAAAACCCCTGGAAGCTGAGTATTTCATAAAGAAAAGCATTTATTTACCTCATAGTTTGGAATGCTGAAAGTCCCAACTCAGGAGATACCATTGATGTGGCCTCCAGTGCAGCCCCCTGACTGCACATCATAGCAGATGGCATCACAATCAGAGTGCACATGAGGGAAAGAGATCACATGGTGGGAGAGTAAGTCAGAAAGAGACCAAAGAAGATAGTTGTCCTGTCATTTTATATCAATCCTCTCATGAGGAAGTACCTTCATTTCATTCAATGGCAGTGTCTCAAATGATCTAATTACCTTACACCTTTTAAAGGCTTACTACCTCTACATTGCCATACTGGGGCTCAAACTTCCCACACATGAATTTCTGGGGCAAACTTTATCTAAACCATAGCTAGCTAGCTGTCTGCCTATCTATCTGAATTGGATCTCATGATTATGGAGACTGAAAAGTCACATGATCTGCCATCTATAAGCTAGAACACCAAGAAAGCTGGTAGAGCAATTCAGTTCAATGCCAAAGGCTCAAGAACCAGGAACAAGGGAGCAGGGAATATGTCTAGACGAGATTAAAATTTTGGTTGATGGAATGTGTAAAGAAGATAGCACTCACCAGTGAGTGGGCATCCCACAAACCATTCAGGGCTTGAATACAACAAAATGTCAGATGAAAGATGAATTTACTGTCCGAACTGAGGCATCTGGGCTCCTTTGAAGTCATAGCCTGCCTCACAGCACATTTGTTATACAAAAAATTCTGTTGAGATTTTTCCTCCTATCATCAGCAGCCTGGGGAAGAAATTTGAGGACCAGAAATGTCTAAAAAGTGGGGGAGTGCAGAGGGTTGGCAGAATCAGCTGAAAATTTGTATGAGAAGCAGTCATGAAATGAATAAAGTGCCTGATATATTAGATCTGTGTAAGAGTTTGGGGATAGGTTCTGAGATATCTAAAGGAAAAACAAAAAAAGTTAACTCCAGATAAACAAGATCTTGTACAAGAAGAGAATGTGCTCTTAGTACCTGTCATGGCTCAGTGTGAGTAATTTACATAGTCATAATAACACAAGTAATAAAAATCTATTTTAAAAATGTAAAGTCAAGAAATATATTAGGAGAAAGAGCTACATTAGGAGATTTAATTCTCCACTTTTCCATATGTAGAAAAACCTTCCATAGCATGAACAAAATGAATACTTAAAACTGATTGGAATTAAGAAATAGCAGTGTTTCATCTGGTTATTTTGAAATACAGACATAAATGGCACATAAAACACTTGAAATATTGGAAATATTTATCTCTGGAATGCTGAAATTGACAACAGAATGCAAGAGACAGGTACTGTTGGATTTCCTTCTGCTTTTGAAGAGGTAAGGGGGTTATAGTTGATCTTATAAGCCACAACATATATTCCTTAAATAAATAGAATTTAAATTTAAAAAGGTTTAAAGTATTTGTGTGTCACTAGGTAATTGGACTACGGATCAGTAAAGTTTTTTTTAATTTACAAATTTCTATTTATTAAATATTTAACATTTTTGAATAGTACTTCTTGAGTCCATGACTTGACACCTTTATTCAGTTTTCAACTATTGTCATTTAAGTATTGATTGTTTCCCGATTTTCTTTATGCTTTCCTCCTGGGATACCAGTTACATGTGGGTTAAACTTTTCTACCATGTCATATATCTTGCACTGTCTTATATTTTCTATTCTTCTCTCTATGCTTCATTTTCAGTATTTTTTTTCTCATCCAACTTCTTGTTTAATCTGATATTGAATCCATTTGATGGACTTTTAATAGTGGTTATTTCATCTTTCTAGAATTGTCAAAATTAAAATATTTTCTAGTTACAAAACATTAATTCTATTTGATTCCATACTCATCACTGTTTTTCAAGTTTGTGTTGGATAAATCTAATTTCTGGTTCTTTGTTTTTTCTTTGTTTTCAGTCAATTTTAAATAAATTCTTATATTTTGTGTACCTGTTATTTAATTTAATTTTTGCTTTTCATATTTTTATTGGTGCATTATAGTTGTACATAATGATGGAATTCATTGTTACATATTTGTACATGCACATAATACAATATAATTTGGCCAATACCATTCCCCAGTATTTCTCTTTCCATTCCTTTTTCTTTCCTCATGTTCCCTTTCCTCTATTCTACTGATCTCTCTTTAATTTTCATGAGACTGGCCTCCACCTACCTTTTCCTTTTTCCTTTCTAGCTTCCATATATGAGAGAAAACATATGATCCTTTTATGAGTTGGACTTATTTTGCTTAACATAATATTCTCAAGTTCCATCCATTTGCCTGTAAATGTCATAATTTTATTTTTCTTCATGGCTCACTAAAACTCCATTGTGTATATATAAAGTATTCTCTTTATTCATTCATCCACTGACAGATACCTAGACTGGTTTCATAGTTTGTCTATTGTGAATTATGCTGTGATATACATGCGTAGGCAATTATTGCTATAGTACACTGATTTAAATTCTTCAGGATAAATACTGAAGAGTGGTATACCTCGGTCATGTAATAGTTGTTTTAGTCATCTTTTTTTGCCAGTATGACAAAAAGACCTGACAAGAACAACTTTAGAGGAGGAAAAGTTTATTTTGTGCTCACAGTTTTAGAAGTCTCAGTCCATAGACTCTGACTCCACAGCTCTGGGCCTGAGGTGAGGCAGAACATTATGGTGGAAAAGTATGGCAGAGACTATCAGCTCAGGGCATGGAAATCAGGGAGCAAAGAGAACTCTGCTCACCAGAGACAAAATATATACCTCAAAGACATGCCTTCAAAGATCTACCTCTACTAGCCATACCCTACTTGCCTATACTTGCCACCCAGTTAATCCATTGAAGTGGATTAATGCACTGATTAGATTAAGACTCTAAACAAAATCATTTCACCTCTGAACTATCTAGCATTGTCTCACACATGAACTTTTGGGGGACACCTCATATTTAAACCATAACAGTGGCTCCATTTCTTTTCTTTTAAGGAACTCCATACTGATTTCTATTGTGGTTGTACCAATTTACAATCCTATCAACAGTGTAGAAGTGTTCCTTTTGCTCCACGTTCTCTCCATCATTTACTATTTTTTTGTATTCTTGATGACTGCCATTCTAACTGGAGTGAGATAAAATCTTAGTGTAGTTTCGATTTGCATTTCCTTAATTGTTAATGATGTTGAACATTTTTTTCATATATTTGTTGGATGTTTGTATTTCTTCTTTTGAGAAATGCCTGTTTAATTAATTTGTCCATTTATTAACTGGGTCATTTGTTAAGTTTTCTGAGTTATTTATATATTTTGGATATTAATCCTCTGTCAAAAGAGTAGTGGTAAAATTTTTCTACCATTTTGTAAGGTCTCTCTTTAGATTCTTAATTGTTTCCTTTACTGTATGGAAGCTTTTGAATCTGATGCCATCCCATTTATTAATTCTTGGAATTATTTTCTGAGATTTAAGTGTCCTGTTGAAAAAATCACTGCCTGTTCCTACATGTTAGAGGGTTGACCCTGTACTTTCGTCTAGGAGTTGCAATAGTTCCTGGTCTAATTCCTAGATGTTTCATTCATTTTGTGTAGACAGAAAGAATGATCTAGTCTCATTATTCTATATATTATTATTATTATTTAATATAATAATAATATTATTATTATTTAATAATTAATATTATTATCATTATTATTCTATATATTATTCTATATATGTATTTCCAGTTTTCCCAGCACCATTTCTTAAAAAGGCTCTTTTTTTCAGTATATGGTTTTAGAACCTTTGTCAAGGATCAGATAGATGACTATATCTGTGTCTTCTCTTTTGTGCCATTGGTCTATGAGTCTGCTTTCACGCTGGCATCATGCATTTTTTGTTACATAGTTTTGTAGTATAATTTTAAGTCAGGTATCTTGACACATTTTTTACTCTTAGAATTGCTTTGACTATTCTGGGTCTTTTATTCTTCCAAATAAATTTTATAAAATTTTTTCATAGTTCTGTGAAGAATGTAATTGGTATTTTGATGAGGATATTGCATTGAATCTGTGTATTACTTTTGGAAGTATACCATTTTGACAATATTAATTCTGCCCATTTGTTAACATGGGAGGCCTTTCCATTTCCTTGTGTATTCAATTTTTTTCTCCTCAGTGCTCTATAGTTTACTTCGTAGAGGTCTTTTACCTCCTTGGTTTGTTTTATTCCTAGAAATTTTATTTTATTTTGAGGCTACAGTAGATGGGATTGTTTTCCTGTTTTCTCTCTCAGTAGATTCATTATTGCTATATAGAGAAGTTATTGATTTTTGTATGTTGAGTTTGTAACCTGAACCTGATGATTTGCTGGATTTGTTTATTAGCTCTAGCAGTCTTTTGGTGGAACTTTTTGGCTCTTCTAACATGGGATCATGTCATGTGCAAACTGATAATTTGACTTCTTTCTTTTGTTTTTATTCCTTTTATTTCCTCCCATTCTAATTGCTCTAGCTAGAATTTCTAGTATTATATTGATATTGAGTAGAAGATTGAGCAGACCTCCTTTTCTTGTTCTGGATTTTAAAGGAGATGCTTTCAGTTTTTTCCCCATTCACTATGATGTTGGCTTTAGGCTTGTCATATGGAGCCTATAAGATGTTAAGTTCCTTATATCCCTAGTTTCTTCAGTCTTTCTATCATGAATGGGTGCTGAATTTTGTTGAAGGCTTTCTCTGCATCTATTGAGATGACTAAGTGATTTTTGTTCTTAATTCCATTCATATGATGAATTACACTTATTGATTTTCATGTTAAACAATCCTCACAACCCTCGGATAAAATTAACTTAGTCATGATATATAATCTTCTTAATATGTTTTTGAATATAATATCCTGGTATTTTATTAAGGATTTTGGCATCTAAGTTCATGAGGGATATTCTTTAGTAGTTTTCTTTCCTTGATGTGTCCTGGTTTTGGTAAGAGGGTGACTCATAGAGTGTATTTGGAAGTGTTCCATCCCTTTCTATTTCATGGAATAAATTGAGGAGCACTGACATTAGTTCTTTAAAGATCCGGTAGAATTCAGCTGAGAATCCATAAAGTCCTGGGCTTTTCTTTATTGGAGGACGTTTTCTTACTACTTCTATCTCATTGCTAGTTATTGGTTTGTTTAGGTTTTCTATGTTGACTTGATTCAATTTTGGTAGATGATATGTGTCAAGAAATTTATCCATTTTTTTTAGGTATTCCAATTATTGGAGCATAAGTTTTCAAAATAGTTCTTAATGGTCCTCTGGATTTCTCCTTTTTCATCACTAATTTTATTAATTTGGGTCTTCTCTTTTCCTATTGGTTACTTCTTTTTTCCTTTTGGCTAAGAATTTATCAATCTTGTTTATCTTTTCAAAGAACCAATTTTTTTCATTGAGCCTTTGTATATATATTTTTATTCTCTATTTCATTGATTTCAGCTCTAATCTTAATCATTTCCTTCCTTCTACTGGTTTTGGAATTGGTTTGTTCTTGTTTTTAAAGGCCCTTTAGATGCATCATTAAGTTGTTTATTTGTGATCTTCCTGGTTTTCTTATGTAGTCCCTCAAGGTCATAAACTGTCCTCATACAACTGCCTTCATAGTGTTCCACAGGTTCTGGCATGCTGTATCGTTACTCTCATTTGATATCATTATTCTCATTTGATTCTCATTATAAAATTCTAAAAATGTCCCCAATTTCTTCTATCACTCATTCATCATTCAAAAATGTATTGGTCAACATTCGAGTGTTTCTAATTTCTAGTTTTTTTGATTTTTAAATTTTGATCTGATAAGATATAAGGAATTTTATCACTTATTTTTTTTTGATATTTCCTAAGAATTCCTTTGTGGCCTAAATAAAGTCTATTTGGAGAAGAGTCCATGAGCCACTGAGAAGAAAGTGTATTTGGCTGTTATTGAATGAGATATTCTTTAGATATCTGTTGAGTCTATTTAATTTATAAAATTTTTAGGTCTGAAGAGCCTTTACTGAGTTTGTCTTGATCTCTCTATTGGTGAGAGAGGTATGTTGAAATCACCTGGTATTATTGTACTGGGGTCTTTTTGAATTTTTAATTAGAGTAGCATCCATTTTATGTAATTAGATACATCAGCATTTGTGGCATAAATATCCACTATCATTATATTTGCTTGTTGTTTGTTCCCAGTGTAAAGTGACCTTCTTTGTCTCTTCTGTTTGATTTTGGCTTGAAGTGTGCTTTGTAGAATATGAGCATAGCTACTTGTGCTTGGTTTGGGGCTCTATTTGCATTTTTTCACTTCCAGCCTGTGGCTGTCTTTACTTTTCAAGTGAGTTTTTTGCAAACAACACTTAGTTGAGTTTTGTTTTTTAATCTATTCTGCCAGCCTATGCCTTTTGGAGTTGAAACCATTTACATTCAGTGTTATTATAGAGATATTTTTATTAATTCCCACCATTTTGTATTATTTCTAATACTTAATTTGTGATATGTCTCATTTGCTTAATTACTCTTCAATTGAGATTTGTCCAATTGTGAGCTCAGGTTTGTTTTTGATATCTTCTGTGTGTAGTATTTTAAAATTATTTTTTCTGTAGTGTTTGCTTAGTAGACATGAATTCTTTTAGTTTCTGCTTATCTTGGAAGGTTTTTATTTGTTCTTATTGATTCTGAAGGATAGCTTTGCTGGATATAGCAAACTTGATTGACATTTTCTTTCAGGGCTTTATTTTAAGCCCTCCTGAATTTCACAATTTGAACTGAAAAACTGGAAGTAATTCATATTGACTTGCCTCTAACTATGAGCTGATGACCTCTTGACACTTAAAATTCTATTATTTTTCTGTATATTAAGGATTTTAATTATAGTATATCATGGAGAAGTTCTCTTCGATCTTATCTATTTGAGGTTCTGTTTTGATCTTGTCTATTTAGAGTTCTGAATGGATCTCATATCTTGATGTCCATCTTATTCTCAAGGTTTGTTAAATTCTGTGTAATTATTTCCCTGAGGAGTTTATCCATCTCAGTTGCCTGCATCTCACAACCTTCTTCAATTCCAATGATTCTTAAATTTAATGTCTTAACGTTGTCCTGAGTACTTGCATGTTTTGGTCATGGTTACTTGTTTTCTTTTCTTTAATAATGGCTAGCAATTATATCTTCCATCTCTGAGATTCTGTCTTCAGCATGGTCTACTCTATTAGAGAGACTTTTAACTGAACACTTTATTGGATTTATTGTGTCTTCGTTTTCTAATATTTAGTTCTTTTTCAATATCACTTTCTCCTTATTGAATTTCTTATTTATATCTTGTACTAACTTGTTTAACTCATTCAGTTGTTTCTCTGTGTTCTTTTGGAATTTATTGATCATTTTTATAATCATGCTCTTGAATTCTTTATTGTTTTTTTCACCTCATTCAATATATTTGGAGTCAGTTTGGGAGGTATTGTGTTACTTTATTTTTTTCATATATCTTGTATTCCTGTGTTAGGCTTTATGCATTTTGGGGAATGGATTTATCTTTCACTTTTATGTTTGGGCCTTTTAGAGCACAGCCTTCCTTTGCCAAAATGATCTAGAGTTATCTAGATGGAGATCCACTTATAAGTGTAGTATCCACATCTTTTGTGTTAATAGTCTGTTTTTGCTGTAGGAGTGGATATCTGTGAATTGGACTTGAGGGCACCTTCCCCCTTTCCAGCTATTTCTGCCTGGGGTTTGGTTGTTAGTTTGAGGTTTTTCTCCTTTATATTCTTTGTGTTTCAGTATCACTAAAGTTTGAATGTGATTATTTTGTGAATGGAGCAATGGTGCACAGTTTATTGACTGGATTTAGCTCAGCAACAGTCTTGTACTGTCTCTGTAAATTTCAGCACCTTACAGAAAAGGGGGGAAACAAACAATAGCAACAACAAAGGCAAACAATGTACAGCATTAAAATAAATATCTGGTGCCTACTATGACATCTGGAATATTAATAACCACAAAATCAGGAATGGTGTGGTTAGTAATTGCCAAATGAAACATGAAAAATGCCATGAACTAGGTCTGGAATTAAAGTATCAGTTGTCAACTATGTCATACACAATACTAATAACTGTAACATCATGAATGGTAGGGGAGGAGTTATGTACACCAAATAGTTCTAAAAGATGGCAAAAACACATTTAATTAACAGAAAATAAAACATGATAAGGAGGGAAAAGAAAGTTTAAAATTTTCAAAATGTGGAGAGAAAGGAAGCATAAAGTTGTAGCAAATGAATGTTATAAAGAAGGAAAAGAAAAAAATTAAAAAAAAAACAAATTAAAAGGAGAGAGAACAAAGAAATTTGTTAGAAGTAGAAGAAATAAAAGAGAAATGAGAGAAACAAAAACAGAAAACCCCAAAATAAATAGACAAAAACTACTAAAAATCAAAAGAGAAGTGAAAATAATGGTCATTTAAAAAAAAACTAAAAATGAGAAAAAAAAAATACATATGTATACATATCCAGGAACCAGTCAGCACAGCAACACCACCAAAAATAAAAATAAAAAACAAAAAATCTGTCAATTAGAATCAAGAATGGATGGCTTATAACGGAGCTGGTTGAAATAGCCCTCAGCTTTCCTTCTCATCAATGTAAGGTAGAATGAAATAGAAAATCAATGAATAAATGATCTACCATTACATCTCAAAGCCCTAAAAAAAGAAGAACAAATCAACACCAAAAGTAGTAAAAGGAAATAATTAAAATCAGAGATAATTTACTGTTAATTAAATTCTAGACTTTACATGGATATTTTTTATTGAGTGACTGTATTATTAATGATAGACCAAGAGAAGATCATCTTATGAAATAAACTAATCTGAACATTGATTTCAATCATTCTTGGGTTTGATGCATTAGTTAGTGTATGAAAATGATGGTCTCATGTGTGGAATATCTATCATCTATCTACCTACCTACCTATGTATCTACCTACCTAGCCAACACTTCAACTTTTCTAGGTGTTTTTACAGGGAAAGTTAGTCAAAATAACATGCTCATTCTTTACCAGACATTAAAATCTCAAAATATTTTAAAATCATTTTTAAAATTATGGTAAAATGCAAAATAACATGAAATTTACTATTTTAACCAATTTAGTTGTACAGTTCAGTGGCATTTTTGTGTTTTTTTTTTTTTTTATGTAGAGACAGGGTCTCACTGAGTTGCTTAGTGCCCGCCCTTGCTGAGGCTGGCTTTGAACTCGTGATTCTCCTGTCTCAGCCTCCCAAAGTGCTGGGATTACAAGAGTGGCATTAAGTATATTCACATGTACTACCAACTCTATCATATATCCACAGAACTCATCTCATCTTACAAATTGAAACTTTATACACATTAAATAGCTCTCCTATTTCCCATTCCCTTAGCCCTGCTTCTGTCTCTATGTAGTTGTCTGTGCTAGGTCCTTGTACAGGTGAAATTATATAATATTTACTTTTTGCAAATGGCTTCACTTAACAATGTCCTCAAGGTCCATTTGTAAACCTCATAAAGTGGATCACATTTTTTTTCTTTTTTAAGGCTGAATAATACTCAATTTTATGTGCATACCACATCTTGTTTATCCATTCATCTATTGGCTAACATTTGGATTGCATGCTATCTTTTATTATTTAAATAATGCTACTCTGAATGTGGGTATGCAAACATTTGTTAAAGTCTTTACTTTCAATTCTGTTGGTTCAATACTCTGAAATGAAATTGCTGGTTTGATTCATGTTATAATTCTATTTTTAATTTTTTGAGGAGCTACTTTAGTGTTTTCTGTAGTGTTTGCAATACTTTATGTTCCTGGGATCCAGATGTTGCAGTCCTAGTCTCTCCGTGACCTGGGATTAAAGCAGTGGGAATACTGTTTCTCTGCAAGTTATTAGAGGACCCCCAACAGCTGCTCCCATGCAAGAATTACAGCTGCATGCCCACGTGGTTCTCTAGACCTCACCCTTTCCACAGGACCCAGCCACTTGCCCACACAGGACTCACTCACATGCAGGACCACCGCCTCCTGTGCCCACACACTGTGCAGAATCTCTGGTCGCTCACCCACACAGGACCCCTAGATGAGGTTCCCACATAGGACATCTGGCTCCTGTTCAGTACCCTTGGCTGCTGCTCCCATGTGAACCTCCATCTACCAGCATGGGGTTCCCCCATTTGCCTCCGTCTTGGAAAACTACAACCATGGCCATAGTACCCTTCATGTGGTAGCCTTCACCTGGTGACACTGGACAGGGTCTGGTGACAGCCTCTTGCCACAACACTGCACACCACAGAGCTGCATCTCTGAACACCTCACCCAATGCCACCACCCAGCCTGCCCCGAAACCCTATCTCTGAAAGCAGACACCTCCATCTTAGGATACCTTTGTCACCATCGTCATGTTTATTTGGGGTAACTCCAAGTTTGGGACACTGGCTGGGACCCAGAAGCAGTATCAAGGTACTTATAGTTCCCCAGCTTCCTCTTTCCCCTGCAGCCACTAACCCGGCACAGTGCTTGCAGCTGTGTGATTGTCCATGGCTCCTAAAGCCTGGTCCTGACCTGCCTGACACAAAACAGCTCTCCTCGACCTCCGTAGAGAGACATTCCTGATTGGGAAGTTGAAAGGGAGGGGGAGAGAGAGATACAGCTTAGAGACTGAGAAACCAGGAACAGTGAGGTCTACAGGCAATATAAGAAGATAAGACCAAGTGCCCAAATCACACGAGGGTCCCCAAAGGAGATCCTTGGAATGGAGTCTTCCCATGGGGATTGGCAAGCACTAAACCCTACCTCCAGAAGCTCTGCCTCTAAGACCAACACACATTAATAACCTGTACCATCCTAAGGAGGGAGATACCAGCAAACAACAAATAACTCCTTCTACTGGATGAGAAGGGAGGCAGGAAAAATATTGAACTCCAACAGAAGCAATCCTTTTTATTTACCTTGAGATTTTTTTCTATTATCTTTTTTTCTTTTCTTCTCTCTCTCTCTTTTCCCACCTTCACATCCTCAACATTTGTGAAACCAAGTATTATTCATGCATTAGGCTACCAAGGACTGAGATATCTGATTAGTATATTACAGTTGTATTATATAGTCTTTTATCTTCTATTTTTACATTTTTATTTTTATTAATTTTTATGTTTCCTTGTTTTGTTTACTCTATTTTCTTTCTATTTATTTGTCTTCTCCAAATCTTTCTCCCTTTTCTGCTACTAGCCAACTTCTTTTGGATTCCTCTTTCACATTTTCTAAGACCTAATAATTCTATATCTTCACTTCCTACCTCCCTAACATCTCATCCTACACCCCACTCCTGGTTCTTTCTAGTCCACCAGAAGAAACTGTAGATCCTTTTGCAAACCTACAGTTTATATTGAGATACTAATTGAACTCATAATTTCTATATATTGTGACAAAGCCATAACTATTCTATTAGGAGCTATTTGGTTTAAGGCTGTATATTGTTTGTATTGGTATCTGTTAATATTGGTCTCCCTCTTAAAAGAGAGGTATTGGAACCCTACAGGGAATCTACAAGCCTATAGGATGAAAACTGTAACACCTTGGATCTACAGTGTTAGAAGGAAAGACACATGGACAATATGAAGAAACAAGGGAAGAAGTGGCCCAAACAAACCAAGATACTGCATTATTAGAATCCATGGTCAGTCAGCACAGCTGAAGAAATGTCAGAGGAGTTCAAGATGTACATAATTAAAATGTTCTATGAATTGAAGGATGATATAAGAGAACAAGCATAAGCAGCAAGAAATCATTTTGATGAAGAGCTACACAGGCAAATACAGGAAGTAAAAGATTAATTCAATAAGGAGATAGAGAATCTGAAAAAGAACCAAACAAATTCTCAAAATGAAAGTAACAATAAGTCAAATTAAAAACTCAATAGATAGCATCACCAACAGATTAGATTACTTGGAAGAATAAAAACAAAGTACATAATCTTGAAAATAGGGTTGACCATACAGTGAAGATGGGAAGAAACCATCTTGGATGATCTGTCCAAGAATTATGGGATAACACGAAAAGACCAAACTTAAGAATTATTGGGATAGAGGAAGGCACAGAGTTTCAAACCAAATGAATGAACAATCTATTCAATGAAATAATATCAGAAAACTTTCCAAACATGAAGAATGAATTGGAAAATCAAATACAAGAGGCTCACAGGACACCAAATGTACAAAATCACAATAGATCTACACTAAGGAACATTATAATAAAAATGCCTAGTATACAGAATAAGGAAAGAATTTTAAAAGTCATAAGTGAACAGAATCAGTTAGGTATAGGGGGAAATCAATTAGGATCTCTGTAGACTTCTCTATTTAGACCCTTAAAGCTAGAAGAGCTTGGAACAACATATACCAAGCTCTGAAAGACAGTGAATGCCAAACAAGAATCTTATATCCAGCAAAATTAAGTTTTAGATTTGATGATGAAATAAAAACCCTCCAAGATAAACAAAAGTTAAAAGAATTTATAGCAAGAAAGCCTGCACTACAGAACATTCTTGGCAAAATATTCCATGAGGAAGAAATGAAAAGCAACAATGAAAACCTAAAAAGGAGAAACTACACTAAAGGAAAGGCCAATCAAAGGAGAAACCTAGTCAAGTTAAAAACCAAAAATAACACAAAATGTCTGGGAGTACAAACCATGTCTCAATAATAACCCCAAATGTGAATGGCCTAAACTCATTAATTAAAAGACATAGACTGAAAGACTAGATTTAAAAAAAAGATCTAACAATATGCTGCCTCCAAGAGACTCATTTCATAGAAAAAGACATCTGCAGACTGAAAGTGAAAGGATGGGAAAAAATGTATCACTCACAAGGACTGCATAAACAAGAAGGGGTTTCCATCCTTATATCAGATACAGTGGACTTCAAACCAAAGTTAGTAAAAAGAGATAAAGAAGGTCATTTCATATTGCTTAAGGGAATTATACAACAAGACATAACAATCTTATATATCTATGCTCCAAACAATGGGGCATCTATGTATGTCAGACAAATGCTTCTCAACTTTAAGAATCAAATAAACCACAACACAATAATACTGGGTGACTTTAACACACCCCTCTCACCACTGGATAGATCTTCGAAACAAAAACTAAACAAAAAAACTACAGAACTTAATAAAACTATAAGTAATCTAGACTTAACACACATATATAGAATATTCCATCCTTCAACAAGTAAATAATCTTTTTTCTCAGCAGCATATGGATCCTTCTCCAAAAGAGATCATATGTTATGCCACGAAGCTAGCCTTAGAAAATACAAAAAAAAAAAAACAAAATAGAGATACTACCTTGCATTCTACCTGACCATAATGGAATGAAATTAGAAATTAATGAAAGATTAAAAAATAGAAGTTACTCCAACACCTGGAGACTAAGTAATATGCTATTGAATGACACATGGATACAGAAGACATCAGGGAGAAGATAAAAAAATTCTTAGAGGTAAATAAAAACTCCGATACAACATATCAAAATCTCTGGGACACTATAAAGACAGTGCTAAGAGGAAAGTTCATTGCATTAAGCTCATTCATTAAAATAAGAAGTCAACAAATAAATGACTGATACTACATCTCAAAGCCCTAGAAAAAGAGGAACAAATCAACACCAAAAGAAGTAGAATACTGAAAATAATTAAAATCAGGGCTGAAACCAATGTAATTCAAACAAAAGAAACAATTCAAAAAAATTTACAAAACAAAAAGCTGGTTCTTTGAAAAAATAAACAAAATTGACAAAAAAACTCAAACTATCATTATTTTCAGATGACATGATTCTATGCTTAGAGGATCCAAAAAATTCCACCAGGAAACTTCTAGGATTAATAAATGAATTCAGCAAAGTAGCAGGATATAAAATCAACACCCATAAATCAATTGCATTTCTACACATCAGTGATGAATCGATCCTCTGAAAGAGAAATTAGGAAAACTACCCCACTCACAATAGCCTTAAAAACACAACAACAACAACAACAACAACAACAACAACAAAAAACCCGGGAATCAATTTAACAAAAGAGGTGAAAGACCTCTACAGTGAAAACTACAAGACACTAAAGAAAGAAATTGTACAAGACCTTAGAAGATGGAAAAACCTCCCATGTTCTTGGATAGGCAGAATCAATATTGTCAAAATGGCCATACTACCCAGAGCACTATATAAATTCAATGTGATTCCAATTAAAATCCCAACATCGTTCCTTATAGAAATAGAAAAGGCATTCATGAAATTCATTTGGAAGAATAAGAGACCCAAAATAGCCAAAGCAATCCTTATCAAGAAGAGAGAAGCAGGAGGCATCACAATACCAGACCTTAAACTATACCACAAAGCTATAGTAACAAAAATGGCATGGTATTGGCACCAAAATAGACATGTAGACTAATGGTACAGAATAAAAGACACAAGACAAACCCACTTGAATACAGTTATCTTATACTAGACAAAGTTGCCAAAGAGAAAAGGTGCCAATTGGAGAAAAGATAACCTCTTCAACAAATGGTGCTGGGAAAACTGGAAATCCATATGCAACAAAATGAAACTAAGCCCCTATCTCTCACCATGGATAAAATTCAATTCAAAGTGGATCAAGGAAATTAGACCAGAGACCCTAACAGAAGAAAAAGTAGGCCCAAATCTTCATTATGTTGGATTAAGGCCCTGACTTCCTTAACAAGACTCCTAAAGCACAGGAAATAAAATCAAGAATCAATAAATGGGATGGATTCAAATTAAAAAGCTTCTTCTCAGCAAAGAAAACAATCAGTGAGGTGAACAGAGAGCCTACCTTCTGGGAGCAAATTTTTGCCACATGCACATCAGATAGAGCACTAATCTCCAGGATAGATAAAGAACTCAAAAAACACCAAAAAAAAAAAAAAAAAAAAAAAAAAA